>JAABKJ010006650.1:0-21735 GCA_011634705.1 Andricus grossulariae
GTCCTACTGGGAGCCGATGTCATTTTTTAGATGACAGTGGCTCCCAGTGGGACCCTGCGGTGGTTGTTAACCTTTAGATTGTAATTATCTATATATATATATATATATATATATAATCTTCTTGCGGCTTTGAGGAATAAGGGAAAATTTTTTTTATAAATCTTGAAAGCAAATTAGACAATACAGGAGCTTTTCAAAGTTGACCTATGTAGTCTAAGCGCATTACTTCGGTGTTTTTCGGCAAATAAACTATGATAGTTCTTCACCATATGTTTGCATAATAACCGTTAAAAATTTAATCAACGCACAAATAAAGACGGATTTACATGCTAAAGTGAAAAAGTCCGTGACAAAATCGTAGAACTTTTGATAGGCATGACCTACAGGGATAAATGTTTTTGGGGTTTACAGATGAGTAACTACAAAATAGAGAAAAAACATGAAGAAGCTTCATAAAATATTTTCGACCTTGACAATCTAGGTTAAATTTATTATTTGTTTACAAAAATTTGTATTATTGAATACCATGGGCGCTAGTATGCTATTCACATCTCCCAGGCGGACATAATATATATATATATATAATGTATAGAACAAATAAATATTATATGTAATACTTCACACTATATATAAACTATATATAATATTTCCACCTTGGTTTTTAATAGATTTTGTCATGCCGAATGCAAATCCGGGTTTTAAATCAGTCCAGGGTTCCCAATTTCTGCATCTTCGGCATAAATCAAAATAATAGAAAAGCTTCCAAAATAGTCTTCTAAAAACGAAATTTCCTTATTTTTCGATCTTTGATAATAAATAGAACATCAGTATGTCTCATCAAATTTTATATTTTCTTGCAAATGCCAAGGCCTTCAGTTTGAGCTGTCTTGGGAGAAAATTGAATGACGATTCAGTGAATGATAAACCCTGTATAAAAAATATGATTTCTTGGGAAAAAGTCATATATCAAGAATGGAATAATTACTAATTTGAAACGACTTCAGATTAAAATAACTCAACTTACAAGGATTTATGTAGAGAAAAGCTTCTTAATTTCACCATTTTAATTTCTAAAGAAAGGGACGAAATGTTGATACTTAATCTTTTTCGGAATTTTATAACAAACTTTTTTTTACAGACGGGTATTTTATGTTTTTAAGATTTTTATCAAGTTAGAAAAAATGAAATTTTGGTTTTCAATGTTTAATACATTGGACGAAGCATAATTTGCCATTATTAATATTTTTATTGAGTTAGAAGTGAAAAAGTTTTCGTTTTCAATAGTTTGTGAATTGGCAGAGGTCCTTTTTTGTTTTTAATATTTTTATTGGCACGGAATGGATGAAATTTTGGTTATTAATTATTTTTCTGAATTGGAAAAGGCCAATTTTTTCATTTTAACGTTTTTATTAATACTGAGGGTAGAATTTCTTTTTTTTCTGAATTGGAGGAGAAGAATTTTTTACTTATAATATTTTCATGGAGTTAAACGGGAGGAAATTTTGGTTTTCTATTCCTTCTGAATTGAAAGAGGGAAATATTTGTATTTTTTAGATTTACATAGGGTTGAAATCGGTGAAATTTCAGTTGTTTTTTCTGAATCGGAAGAGGGACTTTTCTATTTTGAAATTTTCAGTGTCTTGGAAGGGAGGAGATTTTATTTTTAATTTCTTCTAAATTAAAAGAGGGAAATTTTTTTTATTTTAAGATTTTTTTTTGAGTGGACGAACCCCAAATTTTGTATGAACAAGTCGAAATATAAGAACAATTTTTAACAATAGAAAATTAAATTGTTACCCAAACAGTTGCATCAACAATAAAATAATTAGGCTTTTGACCAAAAAATTGACTGTTAAACCTACAAAGGTTAATTTTCAATTAAGCGGTCGAATTTTCAATGAAAGAAGATTAAACTCCATCTAACAATAGTTGGATTTTGTAGCGAAAAAAAAATATTTTTAAGCCAAAAATATGAGTTTTTGTGATGATGAAAAATTAATTTTTGAGAAAAAGAAACAGCTTGTGACAAAATAGTTCAATTTTCAAGCAAGTAGATGAAAAAATTCATTTTTAGAAAATTAATCTTCTGGGTTAAAAAAATTATCTTTTGGCTTGAATTATTTGGTTCAAAATTCACTTTTTTACCTATTCATAATTTTAGTTAGAAATTCATCTTTTTTTCAGCAGTAAGTTAACTTTTTTGTAAAAAATCATATATTCGAATTGATAGTTGAATCGCTTTGTATAGATAATTCGTCCTTTTGGCTTTAAAATTAAACAACTTTGTTGGAAATTATTGTATTCTGCTAAAAAGTAGTGTTTTTTGGTTAAACAATAATGTTATTGCTGAAAAATGTATCTTTTTGGTTGAAAATTTCATTTTTGGTTGAAAATTAATCTTTTATAGTTGAAAATTCAACTACGTGGTTGAAAGTTGAACTAGTTTTTTGAAAATTAATTTTTTTAACTTTCACCTCCTTGGTTTAAAATTTAAGAATTCCATATCTAGAAAATTAATCTTCCGGGTTAAAAAATCATTTGGAATTTTTTGATAAAAATTCATTTTGTCAGGTTTCATCATTTTAGTTGAAAATTCATCTCTTTGGTTGACAATGTAACTATTTTTTTTAAATTCGTTTTTTTTTTGTTCGAGAAATAATTTTTTTTTAATTAACGATATAAATATTTTACTTTTGGCTGCAAATTGCTCTTTTCAAGTTTAAGATTCATGTATTTTGTTAAAAATTCGCCTTTTTTGGTCAAAAATTAATCTTCTTGGTTGAAAATTCAGCCTTTATTGCTTCTTGATTAAAAATGCAACTGTTAGGGTCTAAATTAGTCTGGTTTTGTTGAGTATTTGAAAAGTTAGTAGAAAGTTAATTTATTCGATTGAAATTAATATATATATATATATATATAATTTATAGAACAAATGAATATTATATATATAATACTTCACACTATATATAAACTATATACATATATATAATATTTCCGCCTTGTTCTTTAATAGATTTTGTCATGACGAATGCAAATCCGGGTTTTAAATTAGTCCAGGGCTCCCAATTTCTGCGAAAAATCCAATCGAATTTTCTATTTTAAACCTTTATGACATGGATATTTCCACCTAAGTAAATTTGACTATTCATCGTATTTAAGGGTTTTTGGGGTCGCTGAATTACAATTTAAAGTAAAAATTACCAAATTCAAAATGGCGGATCCAATTTGTAAAAATGAACAAGATTTGATTAAAAAGTGCTACTCGAGGGTTTTTTAGGTAGCTGATTTTAAATCTGAAGTCTTAATTTGAAAGTTTAAAATAGCGTATTCAATACGGAAGAACGTGATTGGTTTAATCTAACAAAATTTATATCAAGCAAAGTCTCGATTTCGGAATTTTCATGCTTTTGATACTTACAACTACGCTATCGCACAAAATTGCTCCCAAGATTTATCCCACATTTCTTGTAAAGGGACAAAGAAAAAAACTGTAGGTCTTTTAATATTCATGTGTTCTCATGGAAAAACAAAAGAAATAATTTTACACGAACCAATTTTAACCTTTGTTTTCTACTAAAATTATCACTCATATGTTCATTACTTTAGCATGGGATCGAAGCATAATAAAATTTAAATGAAGGGAGAAAATATGACTACTATTTATAACACATCAAATATCTCAGCCTCATAATCAATCACTGGTAATTATTAACAGAAATCCTTTGGATAAATGTCAAGTTCAGTGCAGGTTTTCAAATTTATAACGTACATTTTAACATAAAACCGATCATGTCAGACCGCCTTGCGTCCGCCATTCAATTTTTTCTTATATAGATTTTAGATTTGAAATCAGTGACCTGAAAACCCCCCGAATAAAACTTTTTAATCAAATTCGCTTCATTTTTACAAGTTCAGTCCGCAACATTGGATCCGCCATTTTCAAGTCTTAAATTTTGACTTTAGATTTAAAGTTGTCGACATGACAAACACCGGAGTAGCGATTTTTAATCAAATCAATTATATCCTCACACTGTTGTTCCGCCATATTGGATCCGTCATTTTGAATGTTAACATTTTTACTTTGGATTCGAAATCCGCTATTTTGAATTTTGACCTGAACTTTTTTAAGATGAATTTTCCAGCAAGAAGATTATTGTTCTACCAAAAAACACTCATTTTTAACAGAATACATTAATTTTCAACAAAATTGTGGAATTCTAAAGCCAAACGGGCGAATTATTTATAAAACGGTTGAATTTTCAACCCGAAAATATGATTTGTTATCAAAAAATTATTTTTCTACCAAAAAGGTAAATTCTCATAAAAATGGTTTAATTTTCAACAAAATAGTTAAGTTTGAATCAAAAATATAAATTTTTGATATAAAGATATTTTTAATCCAATAAATTAATTTTCTACGAAGTTTTCAAATACTCAACAAAACGAGACCAAAAAAGGCGAATTTTTAACAAAATACATGAATTTTAAACTAGAAAAGAACAATTTTCAGCCTAAAGTAAAATATTTATTTTGTTAATTAAAAAAATTATTTATCAAACATAACAAAAAAACGAATTTAAACAAAATAGTTACATTACCAACCAAAGAGATGAATTTTCAACTAAAATGATGGAACCTAACAAAACGAATTTTTAACAAAAAATTTCAATCTCAAAGATGATTTTTTTAACCCGGAAAATTAATTTTCTAAATGTGGAATTTTTCAATTTTCAACCAAGGACATGAAACTTAAAAAATGAATTTTTAACAAACTAGTTCAACTTTCAACCAAGTAGTTGAATTTTCAATTAAAAAAGATTAATTTTCAACCAAAAATGAAATTTTAAACCAAAAGGATAAATTTTTCAGCAATAAGAATATTGTCTAACCAAAAAACACTAATTTTCAGCAGAATACATTAATTTTCAACAAAGTTGTTGAATTTTAAAGACAAAAGGACGAATTATCTATACAAAGCGATTCAACTATCAATTCGAAAATATGATTTTTTAACAAAAAAGTTAACTTACTGCTAAAAAGTAAAATTTTCATAAAAATCGTATAATTTTCAACAAAATAGTTACATTTAAAAAAAAATATATGAATTTCCAACTAAAATTATAAATAGTTAAAGAAGTGAATTTTCAACTAAAGAATTCAACCCAAAGATATTTTTTTAACCCAGAAGATTAATTTTCTAAAAATTAATTTTTTTCACCTACTTGCTTGAAAATTGAACTATTATGTCACAAGTTGTTTTTTTTCTCAAAAATTAATTTTTTATCATCGAAAAAATGCATATTTTTGTCACAAAAATATTTTTTTTTTTTTTGCTACAAAATCCAACTTTGTAGGTAAAACAATCAACTTTTTGGTCAAAAGTTTAATTATTTTATTGTTGATGCAACTGCTTGGTTAACAATTTAATTTTCTGTTGTTAAAAATTCGTTCTTATATTTCGACTTGTTCATACAAAATTTGGGGCTCGTCCACTGAATAAAAATCTTAAAATTAAAACAAAAATCTCTTTTAATTCATACCAAAATTTTCTTTCTTCCAAGACACTGAAAATTTCAAAATAGAAAAGTCCCTCTTCCAATTCAGAAAAAATAACTAAAATTTCACTGATTTCTACCCTATGAAAATCTAAAAAATATATATATTTCCCTCTTTTAATTCAGAAAGAATAAAAAACTCTCCCAATTCAGAGAAAAAAAATTCAACCCGTTAGAACTAATAAAAACGTTAAAATGAAAAAATGGCCTCTTCCAATTCAGAAAAATAATAAATAACACAAATTTCATCCATTTCAAGTCAATAAAAATATTACAAACAAAAAAGGGCCTCTTCCAATTCACAAACTATTGAAAACGAAAATTTTCTCACTTCAAACTCAATAAACATATTAATAATTAAAAATTATGCTTCGTCCAATGCATTAAATATTGAAAACCAAAATTTCCTTCTTTCTAACTTGATAAAAATCTGAAAAATATAAAATACCCGTCTGTTAAAAACGCTTGTTTTAAAATTTGGAAAAAGATCAAAAACCAAAATTTCGTCCCTTTCTTTAAATTAAAATGGTGAAATTTAAAAGTTTTTCTCTACATAAATCCTTGTATGTTGAATTGTTTTAATTTAAAGTAATTACAAATTAATAATTATTCCATTCTTTATATATGACTTCTTCTCTAAGAAATCATATTTTTTATGCAGGGTTTATCATCCACTAAATGTTATCCGATTTTTTTCCAAGACAGCTCAAACGGAAGGTCTTGGCATGTCAAGAAAATATAAAATTTGATGTGACATACTGATATTCTTTTGTTATCAAAGAACGAAAAATAAGACAAAGAAGGAAATTTCGATTTTAGAAGACTATTCTGGAAGCTTTTCTGTTATTTTGATTGATGTCGAAGACGCCTCAAATTGAATTTCTTGGCATCTTCTTGGCATACTTGCTATTTCATACCACTATGCTGGAATATTTTCTTTTTGATCGATTGTCCTCGAAGATGTCTCAAATTGAAGCATTGGTCATGTCGATGCCGATTAAAAAATATAATTTGCTATGTTGAAGTGTCATTTTTTGTATCAATGTTTAAAAATATAAAAAATGAGTAAATTTTGTTTTCCAGACCACTACGCTGATAACTTGACTATGAGTCCCATATGTTTCAAGGATCGTGCAAATTTAATGTCTTGAAATGTAGATAAGCACTACAGAATAAAATTTGCTATATCATAGTATCGTTTTTTTATATCAGTGATCAAAAATGAGAAATATAATAAAATTTCGTTCTTTACCCTACTATGCTGGAAGTTTTTCTTTTCGTCCAATTTTCTTCAGGGATGACATTCCACAATTCAAGCTCAAGATTTTCCCTATAATCCTCTCCCAAATTTAACATTTCAAAATTTGTAGTATCTTGATCGTTAAAAATCGATGGATGCATATAAGACCATGCCATTATTTCATTCTGACATAGAAGAGAAGTAGACGTCTTTTTAGTATCAGAACCAAATGATGACATACTCTTATTTGCACCCTTTGAAATGTACCTAGATGAATATTTGTAATGGCTTTATAAATAAATCGAGTGTGACTGTAAAAAAATTCAGAAAAATTGTTCAGATTTGGAAATTGTAATAGGATGAACACGAAGAAAAAATTCTATTGCCTTTTAACACCAGCTTATGTTGTATGATCATTTTTATGTGCACGCATTTTTTCGTGCAACTGGAAGCTAGTGTACATTATAAATAGTCTATAAAATGTAAAAATATGAGTTATTTTGAAAAAGACCCTAAAGATTTTGGTAATTTGAGGCTTAAACTAATCGGAAGCCATCCAAAGAAAATTTCCAGGAGACATGAACAGGCAGGCTCATTGTTCTAAAAATTGGTTTAAGCTAAGCGTACACTATCATTCTCTATATTTCCTAATATAGTCCCTGCTTCCTTCACATCCTCAGAAAGTTTCATAATTGCCATGAAAGTACAGGTTCTTTCCGACTGACTTTGCGGTAAAGGTGTGAAAGTGTCATCGCGAAGATGGATAATACCATTAAATTTAAAATATATGTGATTATAATTTCCCAAGACAAGTTGACGGCATTGACGCTGAACAGACCTACACAATCCGGAAGTGGAGGATAATTTCCCTCGTACTTGGAAGTCAATTAGTCTGCACAATTCACGATTACACAAATCTTTCGTCACAGCAATCTTCTTATTTGGGCAACTCTTACTTATGTATATAGGATCAAGTGTGCGAGCATTAAGCATGCATCATTATGCATGTTGCTTGTATAATTTTGTTTATACTTGTATTTTTATACACATACACATATAACAGTTTTTGCGAATGCAAACGAAACGTACATTCAACCATAATACGAGCCGCGGTGCAGGGAAAGTGTCGGGTTATTATACCCTGGAGTATATAAAGCTGAGGCTAGAACAGATAGCGGTTCAGTCAGTGGTTTTATGCCACTCTAAAACACGCGCGAGCTGTAGAATGTACTTTAAGGTAAGTCGTGATATGTGCTCTTCATGAGAAATCAAGATTTACTTCCGCGTCGCCCACCAGTGTCGAAAAACACACTTTAGACTTCCGGGTTATTGTGGATCATTCCTTTTCACTTGTTATCGATAACTTTTATCATTTTCGGTTATTTTTTTTTAATTCTGCGTGGTTTATGAAGTATAGGAATGTGTTGATTCTTCGGTATATGATGATTTTTTTGGTGATTAACGAGGGTTGTGCGTGGCGCCCTTAGTCAAGTGTGCATCTAAAATTTTGGGTCACAAAAAAGTACTATATTTGTTTGAACAAAATTACAAAATTGTGAAAAATGTACGAAACGGTGCTTTTTGTAATTTCTTGGGTGATAATATTATTAAGTGAATTCGATCTTTGGTGTTTCCACTTTATTTGTATTTATAATTTTATAGTTCTGATTTGTTGACGACTTTGGGTACTCATTATGATAAATTAGCAAATATATTTGCTTACTCATGGAGGGAGTCGAAATAACTATTCTTTATGAACTTTGAATTGTATGATTGAAAAAAGTTTTTCTGCAAACACATTTTTTAAATTATATAAATTGCCATAACTTTCTTACTCTTTGATGAAATGTATTAATGTTATAGACCAATCAATTCGTCTCAAGTCAAAGTACTGGTAGCACAATTATAAACCTAAACTTATCACAGAGGATGGTTTAGTGCATAAATAGTTTAATTTTGAATTCTCAGTTTGACTTTAGGGCGATAAAAAATCAAAATGTGAGACGGCGCAAAGTGTCATTTTCAAAGCTAAATTGCTCGTAAATTAATATCGATAGAAGGTCTCCAATTCTTTACAGAAAACGTGTTTCATTTTCCTTTATAATATATTTCAAATTATTAATTAAATGATTTTTTAATAATTAAATATATTTATAGTTGTTAACGCTTCTACATGATGTGAAATATTTGCTTATAGTGGATTACAAAATTATCACTGAGAAAAATTTTCGCTTAATTCAAAAAGAAAACATTTTCTTGGATAGGCTTTATTTGATTCAAACGAAACTTTTGCTTGAGAGAACTTTTCATTTTTAAATTTGTTCAAATTAAACAAATTATTTTTTAAATCTAAATATATGACTCTAAAGGCTTAAAGAAATGTGTTTTCATTTTAAATATAGTTTTTATCTCATTCTAATATAAAATTCATGTTATTTCATAGCATTTATAGAAATGATAATTACCATTGGGTTAGGACTTTTGAAAATTTTCACATTTTTTATTTGGAAAATTTTCAACTTTGGATTCGAATAATGCATTAGATTCTATTTAATTTGTTCTTTCACCAACTTGTACAACAATTTTGTTTGAAAAACCAATTGAAAAATTATGTAAAAACATTTTATTTTTAATAGAAGTGGCGATTCTGTATGATCGCCCATTTTTTAAATTGAGTTTCTTTTACGCATTCCTCTACATGCCTTATTGGTCAATAATTTTAATTTATTGTAAAATTGTAATATTTCAAATATAATTTTTTCAATTTTCGGCTCATTTTTGTATTTCACATTGTAGTATAATAGTTTATTTTAAGTGGAGAAAATACTAAAGTATTCCGATTAATTCATTTATTATTTCAAATTCTTCAATGAGATCCATTGACATTTGTCATGAATTTTCTAAAAATTTGTATTCATCATTTTTTACAAAGTTTCCTTAATTTTCTCAATTTGATGCAGTGAAAACTGTTAAGTAACGATTATTTTTTGCTGACTTATATTTTTCAAAATTTCCACACTGCTATGGAATATTTTATTATTAGCGGGCAACAAAATCAGGGCACTAGTAAATAATGTAATCAAAATTGGTAATTCAAACTGATTCAATTCAAACTTTTGATGTATAATTATTGGAAAAAAAGATTTTTTTAATAATGTTCAGGTGTTGATCAATAATAGTTTTTGTTGAATAATTATAAAATGCATTTGTACATTTTCTTAATTTTCCACGTTGTTGAAAAATAATTCATTTTGTCTAAATTCGGTTGAATTTGAACAAATAGTGAATTGTTTATTGACAATTATTTCATAAAATCTAATGATTGATTATTGTTATAAAGGATTTCTTTGGTGACTTATACATTTGAACTATTTTATATTATCGGCGGAAACTTTAACTCTTATTATACATAAAATAATACCCTAATTTAAAGGATAGTACACATCGTTTTTGTTACTGCATAGAACAAATAAATATTTTGTAATTAATTTAATAATTATGAAAAGGTAGTGGAATTTAAATATGTTAAAGGTGTGCTTTCTTCAGTTTATAAAATTTTCAATTTATAAAAATATATAATTTAATTATTTTTTCTTCCAAAGTATATCAATTTTTATTTTTGCTGATTTAAATAAAATAATATTATCTTTTTAAGTTGGCTAATGAAAATGAAATTAAATTATTGTCCATATTTGAAAAAAGAAGAATATTATAGCTGAAGTTCTAAGTAATTTATTTGCAAGAACTGAAGTAAAACAATTGAATGTATTGGGAACGAAATTAGACTTTCTGATTCAAACATATTTTTATTTCTTGTTCTC
Source organism: Andricus grossulariae (assembly GCA_011634705.1). NCBI lineage: Eukaryota > Metazoa > Arthropoda > Insecta > Hymenoptera > Cynipidae > Andricus > Andricus grossulariae. Next base: position 10,617 of record JAABKJ010006650.1, read on the forward strand.
TCACTTATTGTATCCACTTTTTAAATTTTTCAGTACATTTTATTTGAATAAGAATCGGCTTCAAATTCTTAAATAAGAATTTTCAATTAATGATTCCCTTTCACCTTGAGAAAGTTGCTTCATATTACTAATTACCCGAATTAAATTGATACTGACTTGCGGTGAGAGTAATGGTTATGTAAACAAAAAAGGTGTACGTATTATTATTTATATCACCAAATTTAATCAACATTCTTCAATTTTTATAATATGAGTGTGAAAGAAACTAAAAATGTTTATGTTTTACACTATTTGCTTTAAATCAATAATTATAGGAAAATCTCAGTAAAGAGAACTAAAAATGGCAAAAGTTTTTTGGATTAAATTATGCATTATTATCAATTAATGCATTTTTCTACCTTTTCGCTTATTGCATAAATATAAACCTAAAATTTTCAAGTAACTTCGTTTAAAATACTTAATTCAGAGTACAAAAAATAATAAATGAATTAATTATAAGATCTAATTAATAAACTTTCACTCCGTGAAAGTAACTTATAAATATTTAGATTAGGTTCCTTCTTCTTAATTGCCTGAATTAGTTTATCGGATTTTACATCGCTTGAATTTAACATTGCATAATCAAAACATCATTTAATATACTCTTTTGCTCCGCTGTAAATCGAACCACAGAACTTCTAATTGCCGGTTACGTGCTCTTACTACTAAATTACTGGAGAGATCGAGATTTACTCTTTTCTGGTGTTCTCGTCTTTTTTTTTGCAGTTTTATAAATTATTGTTCTAAAACCTTAGAAGACCGTTGTTTTTAAAATTTGTGTGAAAGAACTTATGTGGCATACCGTTTCCAGTATATAGTAGAGTTTCAAAAAGTAGGAACCCATTTTTCGAAACTCTTGATTTTTTTTTCTCACGAATTTCAAGTCAACATTTTTGTTTCTCTGAAAACAGATCCTTTTTCGCTTCGCTAGGAATAGAATCACAGATCTTCCGATTTCCGGTCGGGTGCTCTTACTGTTAAGCTATTGGAGACCGTTAAGCCACATAAGTTCTCCTGCAAAAGTTTTAAAAAAACAGTCTTCTAAGGTTTTAGATCATTAATATAATAATGGTAAAATATTATGTCACTAATATTACAGATTGTAATTTTTTGCATGATTTTAAAATCTTGCACAAATTTTATTATACTTCTTAGCATATTTTTGTTATAGTCATTGAATTTCAATACCAAATATCAGTAAAGCAGATCATCAATCAAGTTCTTTACCATCCGAGATCAATCTTTCTATTCCGATTATCATATTGCAAAACTATTTTGAACTGACAATTGCTTCTATTTTAAATAAGAAGTTTTCAAAAGATTTATTTTTTACAGATCAATATCGCCCTCTTGGCGTTGGCCGCCCTGGCCCACTGCTCGGAAGAGACCTCGAAGTCTTCCGGACTAACATCTCCCGCAGAGGCCGAAGCCGATTCCTCTTCCACCACCACCAACAAGAAGACCGAAAAGCGAGGCCTGAGCCACAGCTACGGAGATTTCGGAGGCGGCGGCGGTGGGGATGACCACCACTCCTATGACCACCATGAGCACGTGAAAACCGTCACCATCGAGAAGAAGGTCCCAGTACCCTACGAGGTCACCAAACATGTGCCCTACCTCGTCGAAAAACACGTGCCCTATGAGGTCAAAGTAAAAGTACCTCAGCCCTATCTTGTGGAAAAACACGTGCCCTACCCCGTCAAGGTCTTCGTCAAGGTCCCAGTTCACGTACCTCAACCGTACCAGGTCGAGAAAAAAGTGCCCTACGAAGTCAAGGTGCCCGTTGACAAACCGTATGAAGTGAAGGTCCATGTCCCCCAACCCTATACTGTGGAGCGACATATTCCCGTTCCAGTCAAAATACCGGTGCCTCAGCCGTACACGGTTGAAAAGCACGTTCCCTACCCTGTGAAAGTCAAAGTCCCTGTTCCTCAGCCGTACGAGGTCGAGAAAAAAGTGCCCTATGAAGTGAAGGTCCCCGTAGACAAACCCTATACAGTTCATGTCCCTAAGCCTTATCCAGTTACTGTTGAAAAGCCCTATCCAGTTCCAGTTGAAAAACCAGTGCCCTACGAGGTGAAAGTTCCAGTAGACAAGCCCTACCCTGTCTATGTAGAAAAACCCTATCCTGTCCATGTTAAGGTCCCTGTCCCAAAACCATACACTGTCCACAAGCCTGTACCCTACGTAGTAGAAAAACATGTACCCTATCCGGTTCACGTTCACCATGAGCACAAGGAACACCATGAACACCATGGACATGGAGGCGGTGAAGGAGGCGGTGAAGGAGGCGGTTTTGAGCCCAGCAGTGGTTACGGTGGCGAATACTCTCATCATGGTTGAAAACCCCTGGAATTTAAATACAATTTTATGGAGCCTGGGGTTGTGCGAACTTGAATCGTAGGTTTAGATCTCTTAAAATATATTTATATTCGAGTGTAAGTTATATTTATAAAGGTTCACTGTAATAGAAGCGATATTGTATTGGGGAAAGTAGATTCGAGGCCTTTTGAGATCGCACAGCCCCAGTGATGTTCTAATGTTCAGCAGCCGAGTGGCCATCTTATCCGGCGCGTAACGTATCGACATCGAATTACAAAAAATACATTCATAAGACTCTTTCATATATGAAGAAAAAGGATAGAAACAGCCATTGGAGTTGATTCACACAATTTGACAAATCTAAGGACACCTAAAACTGATATTTTCTTTATTTTTACTTTTTAGAACATTAGGAATCAACAAATGTGTCGTCGTAAACAACAATGATTTAAGACCTCGCTTTTCAAAAACGAAAGTTATGTTGTAAATCTGAAAAGTCACAAACATCGTTACGAATTTATGTATGCATTCAACGATTTCTCTTCACTTGGCTTGAGTGCAAAATCCGAGACAACTATCAGTGAGATTAATCTCGCGTTACGCTCGGTGAAACTCGCTAGCTTGGCGGACATTCGCGTATTTGATAGTTAAGAACCAAATAATCAAGATTCACTTTTTGAACAATTGTTTTATCCCGAAAAAAATGTCGCTTTTATACACAAGGTGGATTAATAAAAATATTTTTTTATAAAAATAATAAGTTTCTTTCTTATTTACCCATTCTACCATTACTTTCTTTCAGGTAACAACTTGGAAATTTATACAATAAAAGCAGGAACTAAAACTTGGAACTGGTAACAACTTTAAAGATTTCTGAAAATGTCGCAAAAATTTCAAAGAATTTTTTACAAGTCACTGTATTTTTAAAAATGATTCATGAAGATTTCTATACAATTTGATATTCAGAGAGAATTCAATTATTCATTTTTTCTTTGGATTCATACTTTTTGCAAAAAAAGGTCAAAAATATCTTTTAAAAAACTATAAATTATTAAGTTTTTCCATATCGACACAAGTAAATAAGGGGCATTCTTAACATTACTAATTATGTAGTTTGCGAGCTTGGCAACTTCTCGCTGATCGTACTTTTCCCACTTGATCCGAGCCACGCTTTTTTTCGCACAATGGCTGTTTGAAGAAAAAATTGGATTGTCGATACTTTTTTACTGTTTTGAAATTAACGGCCGAGTGTGTATCTATGTTCTTGAATTCTTCCGTAGTGATTTTCTTATCCACCTTGATGGGTTTCTCCACTTTCTCGTAGACAATCTTTCTTAGCTTCTGATGGAGCGTCTGGTAACGAAAAGAGGAGCCTCTCACATAAATGGGTTTGTCGTAGGTCTTGTCATCGTGGGAGGGCATCGAGTCATTAGTTTGTTTAACGTTACCAACTATTCCTTTTTGACCAGGATCGAAACCCCATTACGTGCCATATATCACCACAACTGGCGGTGCTGATCGAATTTTACTTTTCTGAGCAAAAAGAGGATTGTCAAAAATCACAGAGGCATCGATGCTGTTTTTTGATATTGTTCCATAAAAAAGGCTCTTTTTCCAGCCTCTCTTTATTTGCAAAAAATCTAAATACTTCTTCCACCTATGCTCATTGCCCTTGTACTTTTCGGCGAATGAAATCGGCCTTGGACTCTTATATTTGCCTGATCTCTTCTTGCTCATCTCGGTCAATTTCCTCCTTGGACATGCATTTCGTCCTTTTCTTTTTAAAGCTCTGTTTGGCAGCAGGTGCATGATCAAGGTCTTTCAAACTTGTATTGGTATAAGCGACATATTTTAGTCCACAGCTCATTATTGGAATGAGATTAATGTTCTTTATGCCATTTTTGACACTATAGTTTTGTAATCGGTGAAAAAAAATAGTCAAAGTAGGCAATGAGCGCATACAGAAAAGGGGTTTCGTAGTTTTTTGAGACGAAAATTAAGTCTTAATAGAATGAAGAAAAAAATTTCAATTAAAAAAATTTAATTTGAAAGAAAAATTCAAATATTTCTTTCTAATTAAAAAAAAGGTGAATTAAATCTTTCAGACTCCCCCTGCATCCCTTCACCCCACTTTCCCACCTTGACAAAAATTACGACGGACGGAGAGCCAATCGAAACTATTATGGTTTCTGCCAGGGGCTACAAAACCCTAAAGAGGGAGAAATTTGTGGTAATGATCCTTTTCTTCCGCATAGCGCAATACGAGATTTGCTTTGTCCTTCAGCAGACTCTGTAGAGCTTCTTTCTCACATAGGTTTCCCTTGAAAAGCTTGTGTAGTTACTCAACGAACTTCTGCATTCTAGCTTCCTTTACCTTCCTTTCCTTATCCGTTAACCTTTATCTTTAAATTGTCTGCTTTCTTTGGTGTGCTCTTTGATTGCGTTAAAATATTTTTCGCTTTTATTTCACGTGTTTTCTGTTTCTCGTGAGTACTTCCCCGTTCTTTTTCTTGTCTGCTCTTTTATTCGCTCTCCACTCCTTATTGTTTTTCTTCTCATTTCATTTCCTCAAGTTTTCCATCTTCTTCTTGTTATTTATCTTCTTCATCTCCTTTCTCTGCTCATCAGTCAGGATGAGCTGAGCAGTACGCTTTCCTAGAAAAAACATCTTTACCCTGCTTCGCCAATGAGTCCGGATGTTGGTAGACAAAAGTCTCTCCAAATTCGTACACATCTCTTGAATCGGAGCTGTACGAAATTCACAACCGTAGAGTGCATTGTCTTTGTCACCGGTGCCATCTTTATATTTTGTCTCCGGAAATAGCGACTCTCTTCTGTTGGGATGCTCTTCAAGTAGGGCATCCCTCATGTCTTTGTATTCTTTAAAGAGTGCGGCCAATTCCTCAAGGGTTTTTTGCTTGAGGGTTTTCTCCCTCTTAAAGAGGATAGCGAGAAACAAAAACTCTGGTTTCTCCCTAAGCTACTGCTTGTGTAGCCAGGTATTGGCATTGTACCAGACACAGAATTCTACAAAAAAGGTCACTTCTATCGCTAGTCTTCATGAAACTGGGACGTCTTCGCAAATGCGATCGAATAATTTCTGGTTGAATTCTCCGTCGTCAGTTTTTCAGACGATTCGAAGCAGTACAGTTTTTTCGCAATTTCCTTGTCGAGATTTCTCATACGGCTATTCCTAATGACTTTCGAAGTGCCAGCTGTATTTTATTTCACTACAGCCCTGTTCTTGCGTATTTCAGATGTTCTGGGTCCTTGCACACTTGTACATGGTTGTGCTTCAGGCTCTACCGAATCATTTCTGTCTCATTGCGGAAGATACTTGAAATGCTGAGCTTTCTGGTCATCAAAGACTGCTTCAAGGAGAGTTTATCGTCTTGATGTAGCTGGAGATCCGCTCTGAGTAATCGCACAAAAGTGAATGGCTCGTCTTGCTTGGGGCGCAGCGTTGTACAGCCATTGCCGTAGCCTTTTTTTGAATCAGAAGCGGAAAAAATGCGCAATTAAAGAATCTGCCTAATCTTCGGACTTACTTCGTCTGACCAGATGACAGATAAATCACTTGCCTAGTCGAGGCTGCTTCCAATCGTTTCCATTTACGTTTACCAACTCATCCATATGAATCAATTGTAAAATGAGAAATTTCGCTTTTACAAATGATGCGTGCTTGACTATTGACAATTTTGGGAAGACAAATTACCGTTGGAAATGACGCAAGTTGAATCTAATTATAGTTTGCGTTTCTTTTGCCATTGCTGTGAGAAGATAAGAGTAGTTTATGTTATACCTAAATGATGGCTATACTGGTCGAATAGCAGTGGATTACCCTGAGCTGCGCTATCTATACTGCGACAATCACGCTGTACGTCATTCTGAAACAAAAAACAGAAGAACACAAAATTATGGTGATGTGGCGATGAAAGTAGGCTGCCTCTGGCTCGGCAATCGCGGGCAGCAATGATACTGATGTGGCTCTCGATCAGGACACTTACTGCGGCGGTGACCCTGCGCTTATTCCATCTCAGCAACCACGTAGCGACGAAGACTCTTTGCTGGCATGGTCTCAACACTGCATGACAATTACAACGATGTGAATTTCATTCTGGAACAGAAAATGGAGCACACAAAATTACGGGAATGCGGAGATGAAACTGAGCTGTTTCTCGCTTGCCAATTGCGGAGAAGTGATGATACTGATGTGGCTTCCACTCAGGACTCTCCGGGCGGCGCGGGCGATGTCCCTGCGCTCGTTCTATCTCAGCTCTCCCAAGACGGCATTGATGCTATGCTCCTACTACCTCTGCAATCACGAGGTTGCGAAGACCCTCCACTGGGGCGGTCTCGACACTGCGTGACAATTGCAATAATGTGAATGTCATTCTCAAACAAAAAATGGAAGAACACAAAATTATGGGGATGCGGTGATGAAACTGCGCTGTCTCTGGTGGCGATAAAACTGTGATCGTTCTACCTTAGAGCTCTCGGGCGGCGATAAAACTAGCTGTCTCTGGCTCGGCCTGCTCGACCGTGCGCTGGCACGGTCTTTAAACTACTTGATAAGTCCAACGATGCACATGTCATTGTGAAACAAACAGAGAAATGAGATCGAATCCGATCACACCTTGTTGACTCTTACATGGTAGAAAGAGAGGTCAAATCTACTTGGGGCATCAGAGTGCCATAGGAACCTTAAATGTCACGAGCGTCGATTACTGATGCTGCGAGTGGCTCTCGAGACAACTTCTCTCTACAATTTGTCCGGATAGAAATGACTTGAGCTTACGTATACCAGCGGTAGGACAAATTCTTTTCAGCTATACTTACAAGCTGCCCTATCGATCACCAAGAAACACTCATACTCTGCGATGCTCGGGAGCGAACTTGTACCAAACGTTCGCTACCCACCAATGCAGGGATGTGAGTGATTCTTGGCGATCGACAAGGTAGCTTATACATAAGTATAGCACTTTAGTAAATAGCGAACAGACTTTAGACATTTTTCATTTAAACTAGGACCTCTAATTCAATAACGAAAGATAGAATATTTCGCTTAGTGGAGTGTTACCTAAAAGTAGTTAAAGCCCAAATGACAAGGGAACTGACTACTTTCAGCGAAAATGTTCTATCTTTTCTTATTCAATACTTGGCCTCAGAAATTTCTAACCCAAGACCCTTTGTAACTCACTGCGTAGCAATGGGATTCTGAAGGTGACGTCGAACAGACTTCAGCCATCGAAGTCCCACTGCAAATTCGAATGTCACGAGCATCGATTAACAATGTTGACAGCAGCTCTCTGGAACAGCTCATAGTACAACGACGTGCCTTGAACGAAGTCCTGCAAGTGTGTTTACCCGTATATAGAAACTTATTATCTCGGAAGCATGATTTTTGGAAAATGAAAATTGAATTTTTTATCGCAATCTGCAACTGAGCCTGCTCCAAGTTTAGGTTAGTGTAACTTTGAGATTATCAACTTCCAAATCTATTTCCGCGGAATAGGATCATTTTTTCTTATCAAACCTTTTCGACTTCAATTCAACAACATTTCAGCTTAGGAGTGAACTTTTGTATTATCTTTAAATAGTGATTTCGATCTGTCTAGTGAAAACTTTTTTTGTTTCTGATTTGATTCACGATGCGCAATATAATTAATGGAAAATTATGGTGAAGGATCATTAATATATTATGTAACGAATTTTCATTTCATTTATATTGTTATGTCATTTTAAAATTCAGAGCAATTTTATTCTCTACTGTATTTAAATGAAAGAAAAACGCGTTACGTAATATATGAACGAACTCTGAATGAAATATTCATACATTTTGTGAAGCGTTTTCCTTTTTTTAGTTTCAAAATTTTGTAGTGTACTTCTGAAATAGTAAATTCTATATAAGAAAACCGTTAAAAATGATTTATGGTTTCTTTTAAACAGTTCGTTTTATAGTAATTAATCATAAAGTTTAAAAATGTCTTAAAACTCTTTTCTCCAACTGTCTTTTCCTAAACTTTACACATTTTAAAACTGTTTTGAAATTTGAAAGCTCGAGGCCTAATTTAACTTTTTGGCAAAGACAATTATCTGTCAAATTCAAAATATCTAAAGCATTTTATATTCAAAAGAACCATCAAACTGAAAGAAAGAATTCTCATAAATAATCTCATAAAAAGAAGAAGCCTCATAAATTACATCTTTATTAACTTTAACACTATGTTATATATTATTGTGTTCATTTTTTCTACCATCGCTTAAGAAATTATACAATTGCACCTTTTTCGTATTCAAAAGCCGACAAATTGCAAGAAGAACGTAACTCAACTCCAGTAAACTTTCAGTTACATAGCTATCCCTATAATTATGCATGACATGGTTTCAACGAGCCGCTACCGAGTAGTTTATGAATTATACATTTATAAATTATAAAGTTTACTATTCGGAAAAAGGAAAATTCGATCTAGTATCGATGGGAATCAGAATTTCCGGAGAAACACTTTCGTTTCCAGCGAATCTTAATCATAGCTACCAAGCCGCAATTAAGAAACGTTTGATACGAGCTGACTTTTCAAGAAAGTAATACTTTCTCTGGAGTTCTATCCACAGTGTACACGCGAGCAAACTACTTTTGAATCCAGTCTTCTTGTTCATTTCATTTTAATATTACACGAGTGAAGCGCACGTGGCCACGAATCGCTAGCCATTATAATTTTATGAAGAAAGAAGAAGATGGGCGATTAATTAAGCTCGGGTCGGATTTCCATCAATATTCAGAGCTAACGAACTGAGGCGTTGATGGATTAGATGTGAATCTTTTACATCTCATTACAATAAAAATCATACGTTTCCCATTTCTCTCTTTAAAATTACCAAACTAATTTTACTTACAGGTTTCGGCACCAAAATTAACTAGTAAATATTTCCAGTTGACAATTATTCAATCTTGAAATACAAGCCTCTCACGGATAGGCCTGAATACCTTTCTAAAATTTTTTGAAACCCACTGAAATCCCGTTAAATCCTCAAAATTAGATAAAGGCGTTTAAAATCTCTTTTGAAATCTCTTATATATTTATTAAATCCTTTCAAAACCCCTGAAAGTTTTGAAATCCCTTGAAATTGTTAAAATCCATTGAAAGTTACTGAAATCTATTAAAAATCCTTGAATTCTGTCGAAATACTCTGAAATCCCTGGACAACTCACCACTTTCTTTAAATCTCATAGAATCTCATAAAATCTTTTTATTTCTGTTGAATTCATTTGAATCCCTCAAATATTGTAAAATTTCTTGAAATCTTCGAAATATTTTGAATCTCTGAAACCTTACGAAATCATTGAAAATTCCTTAGAAATATTTTAATCTTTTGAAGTTTTCTACAAACAGGGTATCCATTTTAGTCGAGAAAAAAATTCTCGGTGATTTCAGGGTTCGCTAGAGTTTTTCACGATAATTGAAAATAAAAAATCGATCTTTCAACACCTTTTTTCATTTTTTTTTCAAACGCTAAATAATTTACACGTATAAACTGGAAGCTTTCAACACTTTTCAATTGAACAAATGAAAATTACATGCCGCTAAACTGAAAAATTTTCTATTATAATTTTATAAACATTAAACATTTCCTTTTAACTGGACACTTTTTAAATTAGAAGTTATATTACTTTTATTTTAAATCGTTTCAAATTAACAAATGTTCAATTGTTATTTACACATCATAATTCAGCACTTTCACATACAATTTAGAACATGAAAATAAGCATGTATAATTTATATATAGTTTGTACGCAAATAGTATGAAATTTATTTCTAATTATAAAACGGCTGATCCCAAATTCAGAAAATTTACAAAGCTCGGAATTTTTTTTATATTTTACTGAATAAGGCTTTTTTTGGGTCGCTGAATCCGAATTTTTGGTCAAAATTGGGAATTTTAAAATGGCTGACCAAAAATTCAAAAAGAGAACAATACTCGTCCTTTTTGTACAAAATACTCACTAAGGGGTCTTTAGGATCGTTGAATCCGAAATTGAAATAAAAACGGCCAATTTCAAAATCGCTGACCCAAAAATAATAAAAAATGACAATACTCGGGCTTTTTTATAAGATGATAATTCAAGGTTGTTTTTGGTAAAAGAGGTAGGTGAAGGAGGCAGGCTAATTTATCAAATAGATTCGAATTCAGAGTTCAAAAACCAGTGCAATATAATTACTCACCTGAAAAAATATAAAGGTTATTTTTTTATAACTATTCGAATTGCCACTAATACTTTCTGGATTTGTTGAAATATCACGGAATTCAATTCTAAATAATTATTCGAAATAAAGCAATAATCGATAATTGGCTATTTTAAATGTTTAATTTTGAGTATTGAACCTATTAAGCAGCATTCATAAATGCAGGTTATCTCTTTGCTCGATAAAAGTGCTATTAAATTGACAATTTATGCTGTATTATCCACACCCCATGTAGAAACCGCCCCATTTGTCCTCATTTCAATTCGGGCAGTAGTCAGAATCTCACTAGAACAACTGGACTATTAAGTTCTAGTCAGGACCCTTTAAGGCACTGCTAAGATTCTTTATTCCTTATGATCAGAAAAAACTATGTGCGTCTAGTTAGGCCCTAATCTTGTATTTGAGTCAGGCTTTAGTTGGTTCCTGATTTAGATGAAAGAACCAAAAAATTCTAGTCAGGCACTGGTCGGGCCTTAGTCAGCATACCCCCAGATAAACTTTCTGAAGATGGC
>JAABKJ010006651.1:0-21733 GCA_011634705.1 Andricus grossulariae
GTCATTTTTTTAGATGACAGTTACTCCCAGTGGGACCCTGCGGTGGTTGTTAACCTTTAGTTTTTATATATATATTGAATCAATTCATTTGTATATTTTCATTTGTATTATACCTGTTTGACGATAATACCGAAAAAGTTGTTTGTTTTTGCGTATTTCTAACGGCTTAGGAGATCCTTCGCATCTGTTAACAAGTCTCATTTCTCCTGAGACCAAAAAGGTTCGTCTTGAGACAAGTTCACGCCGACTTGAAATCACCATGCTACGACCATAAAAGTAAGACATTATCTTACGTCTCGTCTCAGATTTGAGATGCAGCCAGACATCGATGTCTTGGAGACGAACTCAAGACATTACCAAGTCGAACTCAAGTCGAAGCATTTTCACTCGGGATATGACTTTCACGAACTGTGTGCATGTGAAGCATATTGTTTACCCACACGTGGTGGCATACGAATTCACTGATCATGAACTAGTACGGAAACCTCTTTTCTTCTAGAAAGATCGGATTTTTAATTTTATTCTAGAAAGCAGACCTGGGAACTCTTTCTGAGATTGCACTTAACAAAGTAAGAGAAAATGCGTAAAAATCTTACATTTATATTTCATAGTGTCTAGTCTTATGTCGTTTTGATTCCATATTTCTAGAGAAGATTACGTTTCCAAAGAATTGTGTTGCTTTCACTCTTGCTCGAGGGAGAAGCATGAATTGTAGAAGAAAAAGGAGATGAAGCACGGAACATTACATTGGCGAATTTCCCTCGAGAATTTGTTAAGAGATGGCAAGATGGCAAAAAGTATATTATATATAAGATGAGATATTAAGTATTATGGTGCTAATGTTAAGGAGATCTAAATGCAATTTTTCAGCCTGTCGCTTTGATGCAAGAACATATTTTGCGGTCATTTTCCGATTTCTTTCCGGTTTTTAGAAATTCTTTCCGGCCATTAAAATAAAAAAACTCAAGCTTTTCAAGCTTAGAATTTTTTTATTTGAGGCTCTGAAAATAAAATCGTTCTAAAAAAGCACAGACAAAAAATAATAGTTATAACACTAGTTAAAAAGATTTTCTTCATTCATTTTTTATGTGATATTGAAAATGAAATCTTGAATATCTCCAAAAATATTGATGCTACGCAAGATGAAGGTTAGTTTCACATTCAGCGCTTCAAAATACAGAAAGAAATACCATACAAATTGAATAAACACGAATCTTATAAAATTGTGTAACTTACTGTAATTATTTTTACACCTAAAGAAATTCACAAACCTTAAATTCTTTAAAAAAATTTCTGAATTGAAGAAGCTCAATATTTGAACACTTAAATTAATCATACTTTTTCTGAAATTCACATAAACTTTACTTGAATCCAGGTTTTTTTTTCTTAATTGAAGTCAACTTTTACATTATGACTAAAATTTACAAGGTGTAACAGTTGTAAGTATTCTTTCTGCCAGGTATTCAAAAGAAACCCAATTTAAAAATAGAAAATGTTGTAAATTGAACATTTCGAACTTAAAATATCTAAAATTCAATGATTTTATATTAGTATCGTAGAAATTTTTAAGGCACAAGAACTATACCATATATATCATGTAAGGTGTGTAAGTAAGGGCTTGTCATTTTCAGTGTTCAAAATTAAAGAATTTTTAATAAAAAACCTTCAACATTTTAACTATTCCAAACAAATGCTAAGAATGACTTTATTTTTAATTGGAAATATTAAAATCGATTCTAAACTTAGTCTAAAACTGAAGGCCTTTTAAGTTAGAATTGCGAATTTGAACCGTATTCTACTCGTATACTGGAATTCTTTAAAGTTTAATTATTTATATTTAATCGTTTAAAACTCATAATTACCAAATCGTCATTCAAAATTTGAAAAAATCAACTATTTCAATTATTTATAAAAAGTTTAAAATTGAAAAAAATTAAATTTTACAATTCAAAATTGATAATTTAGCACGCTGAAATTTTGACAATTCACAATTATTAAATCAGCAACTCAATTATTGAGGCTGTAAATTTGAAAAATTCCAACTTTAAACATTTGTAAAGCATACAATTTTAAATACTTCATTTTTAAACCACATCATTTCGAACCCTATATTTAGAATTGGCCATTCTAAATGCACTGAAAGAATTGTATAAATAAACCAGCTATATTTATCCTTGATCTAGCTAAAAATATTGTTCGGAACAAACCAACGATATTGGTAAAATGCTTAAATCAGGGATGAGCCGCAGAATGCTCATGGTATAAGATTAATTATGACAGAGGTTTGAAATTTATAATTGATTGAACAGTTTATCTTCCAATTAAACAGATTACAAGGGTCTATGTGAAATCAAAATAATTGGAAATAATAGGAAAACTGGTTTTTCAAGTTTTTTAATTTTTGTAAACTTGGATCAAAGCTTATTTCATTTCTTCGTATTTCTTAATAACCAAAAATTTGTACGTGATGATTCGATTTTATATGACATCTGACACTCATGACGTCACATAGCTAATTCAAATATGTGAAGATCCTTGAATCGAGGTTACAGTTAGCTGTTTCAAAAATAAAAACGACATTAAACAAATATAATTCAGTTTTACGGATTTGATTTTGCCGTATTTTTCTGTTTGACTTCAAATTTTTCTCGTGTGAACAGTCAAATATTGCTCAATATTGAACGATTTTTTTCTAATCTCCAATAAGAAATCGTTGAATTTTTAATTATTTCAAAATTGAAAATAATCAATAACAAAATGTCTTGGAACACCGAAAATATTAGTTTTACGGTTACATAATTTCGATGAGCCTAGTCGTCACTTGTAGATACAGTCCGAAATTTACAATTATTAAACTATTAAGGCTTCCGACTTGAAATAAAACAATTTTTAAAAAAATGTTATTTCGAACGTTTCAATTTAAAAATCGTTTGATTTTGAAAATTGTATGTAGAATTTTTAATTTTCAAAGTTTTCCCCAGTAATTACTATTTACTTTAAATAATATAGTCAAATGTTTTAAATGTTTAATCAAATGATGTCTAACTTTAATCGACCTGAAAAGTTCTACCATTAAAACTGATGAATATAAAACACTTTATTTTAAATTTTCCAAGCGTTAAAATCTGCATTTCATAATAGTTTAATTTATAAATTAAAAATTTGAAATTAGGTCTAAAAAATGCAAGTTTTTGAAAAGTAATGGAATTCAAGATTACGCCTTGTAAACTGATTGATTTTATAATTCAAAATTCTACGAATTGAAATCTCAAAGCTCAAAATAATTTCAAATCGAACTTATTACAAATTACAGTGTTTCATGTAATACTATGTTAGTGAAATTCAGAATGATTAGAGAGGTTTCCTACAAACAATTTTGAAAAATCAAAATCATTTCTCGGATTTTCTAGGTCATTTTATAGTTTTCCTGGTCCAGCGGTCATCCATTTGTTACTGAAATACTGAAAAAAGTTATCATTTAGGAAAGGCAGTATCTGCTTAAACCACGAAATTCTGCATATTCATTCTAAAATTTCGGTACAAATACCCCTTTTCCAGATCGCGCGATTGGTGAGAAAAAAATCGAAATTTTCTTACCTAAATTCCTGTACGCGTAGATACGGCTAAATATTTTGCAAGTATGTTTGAATCTAATATTACCCCTCTTCCCATTTTCGGGATGACTAGTCCATCCCCTTTTCCAGCTACCCCAATTTTCTAGGACGACTAGGCACAACTATTTTCAAACTGAAAATAAAAGAAATATTCATATTGAAGGTGTTCTAAAGAATGTTGCAAAGATTAAAGGCTCATGAAGTGACATACTGATACAGGATAAATGAGATAACGTGTAGTTGGTACGTTAAGTATTTATCTCAAACTTTACGATCTGATTGCAGTATTTATCGACATCGGCCCAACCTCTCGGGCTGAAGATTCTCGTTTAATCCTGGAATAATGACCAGCGGTGAGAAAGCCCAGAAGACAATGCTTGTGTACACAAACTAAACCTCGCCTGGGATAGCAGCTTTAATCCTCAGACGTGAGTGAAGATTTGTCACTTGCAATAACTGCTGATAAATCCTAAAAATAACACTATGATAGGAATTCTCATTCTTTTTCTTCCTGATTTTTCATTTGCTAAATATTGTGTAAACAGTATCAAAAATGTAATATAATGTGGATTTCAAAATTTGAAATTCTAAAAATTGTCCATTTGTAATGCTATTTTAAAAGGTATACATAAACCTGAGTGCTTTTGATTTCGAATGTTTGCAAAGCTTTCAACGTAAAAGCGTACAAAGCTTATTGATCACAACATTTTAAATATAATCAACAGCACAAACATTTCATTTTGAGTAAAAATACACTCTTAAGTGGAGCATTTTTAATTATCAAGTATTATGAAGGTTTGATGTTAAAAGCGTGTTACTAAATTCCAAAAGAGGTATAATTCCGATATTGATTTTCGGTTTAAGAGCTTGCAATTTATGATTTTTATATCTCAATAAGTGTTATGAACTAAAAAAGATAAAAACTCTATTCCAAATTATTTTCTGACTAGCAGAAATTTACCCGGCGTTGTTCGGGCAGTAACCAATCCCAACATATATTTTCAAAGTTACACAAAACTGAACAATAAATTGAGCTCAAATATACTAGTTATACATAATTAATTTATTCTTGCTTTTGTGGTTGAAAATACTGCATGTTGTTTATCTAAATGGACTACATAATAACTGAACCTGAATATACAACTTGCAACAGTTTGACAAATTTCAGCAAACTTTCCTTTTTCTCCTACACGTTCAAAATTTAAACCAAAAAACAGTCGTTAAAAATATAAAAAATTAGAAATATTTGGTTTTTTAGACCCCTATGCTAGAAGCTTATTTTTTAGTCTGACTTTCTTCGGAAGTGGATGAAATTGAAGCGTGTAGAATTAAGATAGAAAATAAAATTCTCTATGTTACAGTTTTACTTTTTTGATATCAGGGATTTAAAAAAATTAAAAAAAGAGGAAAATTGGATTACTTAGACCTCTATACTGGAAGCTTTTCTTTTAGCCTGATTTTCTTCGGAAATGGCTTAAATTGAAGCACGTAGAATTGAGATAAAAAAATAAATTTGCTATGATACATGTTTCTTTTTTCGCTATCAGTGACTCAAAAATAATACAAAATAAGAAAAAATTGGTTTCTTCGGCCCCTACACTGGGAGCTTTTCTTTTAGTCCGTTTTTTTCGGGAATAGCTGAAATTAAAGCATGTAGACTTGAGATGAAAAATAAAATGTACTGTGTTACTCTTTCCTTTTTATAGTAGTGATGTAAAAATGAGAAAACTGATGAGAATTTAGCTTCTTACACTCGTACAATGAAGGATTTTCTTTTAGTCCGATTTTCTTCGTGCATGGCTCAAATTGAAGCATGTAGAATTGAGATAAAAAATATAATTCGCTATGACAAACTAAATTTTAAAAATAAGAAAAATTGGTTTCTCCGACCCCTACACTAGAATCTTTTGTCTCAGACCGATTTTTTTCGGGGATGATGGCTTAAATCGAAGCATGTAGAATTGAGATGCAAAATCATATTTGTTACAATTTTCTTTTCTTGTTATTATTGGTTAAAAAAATATATAAAGAATTTTAAAAATGTCGTTTCTTATACTCCTACACTGGAAGCTTCTCTTTTAGTCCAATTTTCTGAGGCATATAGGTCTTCTCATCACTCAATTTTTACGATCCCTGTCCCTTTCACCCAAATGTTTATTTCATAAAAATGTAGAATTTAAATAGGAAACCGATTTTTTACAAGGGTTTATGCTTCAATAGTGTTTGTTCGATGAGGTACGGAACGGATCGACGCTGAAATAAGATTACATATAAGTGTTTCCTACGAAAACCGAAAAGAAGCAACAACAAAATCGCAGGCACCTTCCAAGTATCATAAAAAAATTGAAGAGCCAATTTATGACACCTAGCAGAATTTGGTTCCAATAGGTACAAGGGTGTAGACTATATATATGGATGGCAGTTTCTCCGAGAGGTGCCCTGTGGTGGTTGTTTAGCATAAGCCAAAAACGCTTTGGAACTTTTTGGCATCCACCTATGAATGGGTTTTCTAATAAAAATGGTCTTTTGTCCCCCAGTTCAAAACACTGACATGAGCATTTTTCTCCAACGTAAGATAAACCTGAGAAATGAGCTCTATTCGTCATAATCCCGAGAAAGTTAAATCCGCAGGAAGTGAATTACTTGAAAATCTCAGAGTAAGATTGGAACACTATTTCAATCGAAGATCCTTGATAGAGAAGAAAAAGAGGTACCGACCCGGGAGGTATGACATCTCCGGGAGAATCTTGCTTGCAACGGAACACGAAACGGGTTAATTAAAATTTTCCGCAGAATTCCAATAATAAAATTCTTTTTAAGACAAGGTCTCGAGGTCGAAGGTCCCATTGGATATAAATTCCGGCTTGAGACCTGTGAGGAGTATAATATAACGAGGAATCGACCCAACTTTCTTAATTACTCGGAGACCGGACCAGCGAGTAGAGATTGTCAGTAGAACTTAGACACGGCTAGACCGGATCTAGTCTACGGTCGTAGCCGTGTTGTTTCGTCGTTATGCTGTCCAGGACACCTCGTTTACTCTCACCTCCCTCTGAACCACCGCTTCGCCTTCGTCCCTTCATCCCTCCTTTTCTCTGAAAACTTGTATCCCGTTGTCTCTAGTCGGAGGCGGTTATTGTTTTTCTCCCAGCGACGAGCTTGACTCGTCTCTTTTTTTTCTCTGTAAATCGTTCCACTGGTCGTGTAACGGCCTTGTATACGAGATACGAGAGGAAGGGACGACAATCTATTTTAACCCGAGACAAGCTGGTCATTTCATGAACAAACGACCTCACAACGAAAGATAAGCTGACATGTTAAAATTATCATTTGAAAAATCGTCAGTTACGTGAAAGTATATTAGAGCATATATACATGGTTTCAATTGAGGGGTCGGATTCTATAACCACCTATTAATTTTTCTCGCTGAGTGGATTTGCCCCCTAGAAACTTTTTCATCTTTTTTCTCTGTATAAAAAAGTTGTAGCTTTTTCTGTTTTCGAAGTGAACATCAAAAACCCGTTTTTTAAGACACGTATGTTTTTGCCTTTTTTATTTTAACTCGGTGTAATTTAACCCATTCTTAGAATTTTTGGGTGTAATTTACAGGAAATATTATTTACGACACTCTACAACTGATTGATCAAATAACATATATAAACAGTTTTATTTCAACAGAAGTTAAAAATTTGTACCTAGACATTGCATAATTCTTGCATTCATAACTTCAAGCTCATGGGGAGTCGAACGAATTTTGAGCAATAAAAAACTTCGAGTAGGAGAGTTGTTTAGAATGATATAAGTATGTTTTCTACTCTCTTAAAGTGAAAGAGTGCAAATTCACTGATTTCCAGTGAAATCCTACTATTTGAAAACATCCAGAAGTTTATCACTAAAAATCAGTGAGAGTTCACTGGTTCATTCAGTGTAATACCGACACTAGTATCACCAGTAAGGTTCATTGGTTACTCAGTACCAGTATTCATCCGATCGAACGCATTGTGATCCATTAGCTGGTTAAGTATGATACTTATCATTAATCACTTTTGTGCTAACATTTGCAAAATTATCTTTTAAACACGCACTTTACTATCACAACAATGAATAAGGAACAGGCTACAATATAATAAGATATAATATATTTCGCCTAACTATGAGTCGCTCAAAGTCAAACCCAAGTGGCCAGGGGCATCCCCGCTTTTGAGCGAAAGTTATTATATCCTCTGTTTATTGTAATGAGGCCCTAAATATTTCTAACACAAATACTAGTACATAATAAAGTTCGTTTTCACTCGAGAAATGCAAAGAACGGACCGGGGACATGCGCATACTAGACGACTGGAGGGCATGTCTTGGCCGCGTGGAGTGCTATATCACTGGTTGAATCTATCATTTGGCATCACCGCCAGTATATTTGATAGCTCTTTTAGTTGAGTCACTTACTGGTTCACCCAGTAAAAGTCGGACAATCACCGGTTCACCAGTACTAACTCAAAATACTGATTTAACCAGCGACAATTATACTGGTTCAGTTTAAGAGAGCACGGAAATCATTGTTCTAAATAAATCATAATGAAGAAATTTCGAGTAAAAAAAGTCTTTTTAAGAAAATACGGTAAAAAATGAGCATTCAATTATACAAATTGCTTAAATATTTAACAGCTTTTGTCATCTGAAAAAGATGACAGTAGCGAGTCAATGGCAAGACATTCTTCGTAGTGGATTCCGTAAAGAAATGGAGCCTATTCATCGACAAAAGGTAAAAATTAGTCTTCTTCATGAGAATTGTTTAAATAATTAAAACTTGCTATCAATTTATCAAATTTATTGGTATGGTATTTTTAGTTGATTTGTTGAAAAAGAAGATTGAAAATCTTTAAAACAGTGGCACATCTGGAAAGTTACATAAAAAAATGTATTTGTCATTAAACAAAAAATGTTATACTTGGAAGCCTTAAGGTAATTGAAAAAACACATTAAAATCCGCTGAAACTTCACCTTTCGAGCGATTTTTGTCCGAAGAAGTGCTTTTTGATAAAATATGGAACGCATCGAGTTGATACTAATTACTTAATGATGATTTGTTTTCAATAATTATTTCCGTAGAAACCATATTTATACATTTCTGAATAACTTTTCCGCTGGCACTTTATTGTTGCTCAAAATTCGCATAACTCCCCATGAGCCTAAAGATATTAATGTATGAGCAATGTTTTCCGTGAATTTCAGAAACGAATTGCAAGAATTGACTGAATTACGGCGAGTTGAATTTATTAAAAATAATTTGATGCACTAAAAAATGTGATTTCCGGGGTTATTTTGGAAACGGCAGCAGCAAAAACTTTTTTATCTGGAGAAAAGGATGCACTACCAAATATCTTATAAGACTGTATACTTTTAGCACTGCGGTGTCCTTGTTATAATTTTTGTATAGGTCAAAAAAGTCCCTTGATTATGAACCTTGTATGTTTTTTTAGAAAATCTCATCAGTTTTTAGCCTACGCCAATTATATTTTTGAAAAATATTGCTTCAAATTTTCTTAAACTTGTGCACTGTCTATTTGTAAGTCAGATCTTTAGAAATGAAAAATATTCCAATCAAATGAAAACTTCTCTTTATTAATTATGGTTAAAAAATTGATATTTTTCATGAAATTTTCTATGAGAAATAACTATTTCTGAATAAAAATTTATGAAGGGAAGTTTCCATCCGATTGAAATGCTATTTTTTCTCCTAAGAGATTATACCTTGAAATAGACAACGTACATTTGAACAATTTTCAAATTTCTTCTAGGAATATTCTTTGAGATACAGCGTTGAAAATATGTTAATTTGTTAAAAAATAAATTGTTTACAAAGCTGTAACATAAAAATGGTTTGGCCTAGGAAAAATGTCTAAACTGTAAGCAAATTTTATGTTGCTCAAGGATGCAATAAATTACTTCAGAAACAGAAAGAATTGAAGAATTGGCTAAGTGTTTTAAAGGATTTAAAATAAGAGTAGCACTAAATTTCAAATTAGCGATTCTAAATTTATTAGTACATAAACTTTCCATAGTCCCTTTTCCTAATTTTTCCAAACTTTCAGCTCGATATCTCATTTCGTTTGGAATTCGTGTGGTCCAAACAAAAATTTCGGGAAAGTTGCAATCGGATAAGTGTAACATGCTCTTAAATTGAAAAAATTCGCGCAGTTCAAAATGAAATTCACTGCCATTTTTCAGGATTTTTTTCAATCACAAAAAATGTTCTGCCCTCTAAATCTGAGTCAACGGTATAGTTTTCACTGATTCATATTTAGAGAGTGACTTTCCTGTTTTCATTTTGAAAGCTTTTAAATTAAAATAATCTTTAATGAGGAAAGTTTAAAATTTGTTTTTTCAAAATCAAATAGTTCAAAATTATGCAATATGAACATAAAGGCCTTTTAATATTTAAACGATTATTGATTTATTAATTATATTGCACGACATTCAAAATTGAATAGATTATGATTGAATGATTTCGAGAAGTAAACCATTTAAAATCAAAAGCGCTCCAAGATGTAAATTTTTAATTTGAAGCATTAAAACCTGTTCACTTTAGAATTTTGATTGTTAAAATCAAAAATTTTAATATTTTTCTGAGTCTTGTCCTGGAAAGAGCTTCCCTAGAGAATTTAAGTGCTGATTAGTAACATTTTTTTATAAGCACATCAAATTTGATCCATTCTAGCTAATATTAGTGACTAATAAAATCGGACCAATCTAGTTAGTGAAAAAAGGAGTAAGAAATTGAAAAAATTGCCATCGAACTAGCACGTGTTTTAGTTTAAAAATACTCAAAATTATATTCATCAACTGAAATAACAAATTAAATAACACATTTCATTAACCTTTTCTTTATTTTTACTTCACTACCTTTTTCCGGTAGCTTAATTTTATTATCCACTAAGGTTTATCTACCCTCGTATCTAGCGTGAAAGTTTATCGACGATAAAACTCGCATTGAGACTACCTCTAATTTTTCGATTTTATATGGAAGAACTGAAACACGACTTTACTTTTTTAATAACTTAAATGCCACTCTCTATTTTAGAAAACGAAGTGTCATCGTCCCGAAATTCGAGGTGAGTAGTCAAATATTTTTTTAAAGTTTGTTTAATTGTTCAGAAATTTCGGTAGAACTAATTAATCCCCTTTTCAAGCTCACCCGATTTTTCTAGACTACTAGATATTGCCTTCAGAAGAACAAACCTGCATATATGAACTAAATTAAATTAAATTGCAGGGTAGCTATTCTAATCGAGGATAAAAGTGCCGCTCATTTCCTGGTTTTCCCCCTTTGTAGAACAGTTTTTCACGGTCATTGAAATTAATAAATTAAAAAAACTGTAAATTAAAGCACTCAAAATGTAACTCTCTTGAATTTCAAGCTTTTAAAATTGAAGCTTAAACAATTGAATTCAAATTGAATTCATTATATTAAAAAACAAGGCACAGGAGAACGTTTTTTTACTCCTAAATTGTTAGAATTACTAATTTTTGTTGAAAGAATTTCTAGAATTTTTTATTTTACAAATTTTTCAGTATACGAACGTTCCGTAGTGACTTTTATATTATGTACCAAATGGAAACTCGATATCTAAATTTGTGTAAGCGTAAGTTATCGCAAAAAAAATTTCGGTATAGTAGGAATCGTATGACGCAAGTAAGCATCACGTGGCCTTAAACTGTAAAATCTTAAATTCTTATAAATTGAACAGTTCAAAGATTTCCAGATAAAAAATGTAAGTCCACGCTAACAATTGTAATGCTCTAAGATAAAACTAATCCTCCCTTTTAACTGAATGTTAAAAATACCACACTTGTCCCGCGTCCATTCAATAAAATGGTAGAAAGGAAAAATTGGCCTCTTCCAATTCAGAAAAGCAATTCATAACCAAAATTTCCTCCCTTCCAATCGAATAAAAATGTTCAAAATAAAAGAAGTATCTCCCGCAATTTAGAAAAACTTTAAAACCAAAATTTCCTCTCTTCCAACTCTATAAAAATCTCAAACATAAAAAAATGTTCTCTTCTGATAAAAAAATGTTTTAATAAACAATTCTCTCCCGTCCAAGTCGCTAAAAATCCTAAGAACGAAAACAAATTTTTTTTCAGATAAAGCAAAAATTGAAAATCAACGTTCCATTCCCTCCAACTCGATACAAAATGTTATTAAAAACTGATCCTCTTCCAAATCAGAAAAAATTGAAAATGAAAGATTCTTCCCCTAATCGCATTAAAAATATAAAAAAGAAAAAAATGGATTCTTCCAGTTCAGAAAAAAAAAATCATGAAAATTGCATCCCTTCCAAGTCAATAAAAATAATGAAAACGAGAAGCTGCTTCTTTTGATTTAGAAAAAAATTGAATACGAAAAGGCCATCACTGTCAACTCAATAAGAATGTTAAAATTAAAAAATTATCCTTTTTTCATTCATACAATATTAAAAAACAAAATTTCATCCTTTTCCAGTCAACTTTTCAACTCAATAAAAATCTTTAATATATAAAATATCCTTCTGCTAATTCAACGACATTAAAAAAAAATTTCCTTATTTAAAACTCAACACAAATGTTAAAAACACAACATTTTCCTGCCTCCAGCTCAATAAAAATGTACAAAACAAGAAAGGTTCTCCTCCAATTCGGGAAAAAATTAAATATCAAAATTTCTTCTCTTTCTTTTTAAATTAGAATTGTGAAATTAAAATTTTTTTTTCATACATAAATCTTTTCAAGTTGCATTATTTTAATTTTAATTCTTTTTAAATAAGTGATTATCACATTCTTATTTATACATTAAACTTCCACATTTTCGCATGCAAATACATTTTTTGACAATAAAACAATTAAAATTGTAGCGTTCAAAGTTTCAATTTAGCATTCGGACATTTTAACGATTCAAGGTTTTTTATTTCAAACAATTCAGTTACAAATTGTTTAGTTTTGAATATTTTCCTTATGATGTCTCATTTCAATTTTTTTAATTGAAAAATTTCAAACTAAATTAGTTAAAAATGGAATATTTTTGACTGAAACAATATTTGAATGGGATTTTAAATTGAATAAAAGCGTTTGATTATAAATGTATTAATTTTTAGGCACTGACTAGTATTACGAGCTGTGAAAGGGGTTATTCCTTCGGAAAATTCCGTCACGGTAGACAGTTCGTAATTTTAATTAATTGTAAAATCGAAAACATTTTATAAAATTCAAATCAGACGTTTAAGTTTGTTTAAATATTCAGGCTTTCGAATTAAAAAAAAAATTTTAACATTAAAATATATAATCTACTTCAATTTTGAAAAGATTTAGAATAGTATTGTGAAATCAATTATTGTTCCATTTTTTAACTCAAACTGCAGCTAAGTTTTGAAAATAATTAATTAATCAATTTTTTACAGTTGATCAGCTTAAAACATTTTTTATCCAAAATTTGTAACATTCCCAGTCAACAAATATTTTTACTGGCATTTTCCAGTCTCGAAAAATTCTCGCTCATTTCCCACTTTTCCCAGTTTCCTGTAACAGCGGCAACCATGAATTCATCTTAATTCAGTTGTAAAATACCCTCTGTAACTTGTTGTTGACCTACTTCCTATCGACTTATATACTAACATATATGAGGCTCGTATTTTATTAAAGAAAATTCATTTCTCGAACACTGTCGTATTTGTAATTGAATCATTTAATTTTTTATTTATGGGACCATTGTATCTATAAAGCGAGATAGGTTTGAAGAAAAGAATTCGAAGACAGGTCTGAAACTTTTATAGTTCGGTGTCTTGTAATAAAAGACGATGGAAGTAGTTACGTACAGTCACAGTCAGACAAAGTAGTGTAAACTGGTAGTGGTTGTCCAATGCAATGCGGTCAGCCGCTCGAACCAGTAAACGTTATTGTACTTTTCCCGTTGCGTCCGTAAGTGGTGGTTTTGTTCGAACAAAGGATATCCGTAGTTTCGTCAAAGGACCGTGATCAAAAACCCAAGTCCCGTACAAGGATTGTAAAAGTTTAAATTTTTAGTTTTATTTTTACTTCAATTGGAAAATTGTCGAACGAAGGAATTTCAATTTCATTGATTCAAAGTCAAAGAGTCCAAAACTGAGTTAGTTGTAATTCTATTGATATGCCAAATGTTGGCACCTATGTTTTCGCTCGTTTTTCGCGTGTTTTTTGTCTCGCGACTTTTTCCATCATTTCAATCTGATAGTTTATTAGTATACGTCAGCTTGCCATCTTATAATAGTATATTGTGCATCGAGGGCGTAAAGAAGGTTATTTTGAAGAGTGTGAATTTGCTGCCTGAGCGAAGCGAGGGCGGCAGTCACACAAGACAAAACAGCTTTACACCCTTGATACACACCATAATTTTTGTCCCACTCCTTGAAAACAAGCATGTGAAAGAGATCGAGGATGTTTGGTGTACTTGACAATTTTAGATTATAGATAAAACGAAGAAATAGCGTACTTTGCAGAAGGGAGACTGTCGGGGCTAGCAATACAATTTTTTCAAAGCTAAGGATCAATTCCTCCATATTCTCACTTACGGGGTGCAGTGCATGTGTAGCGGGCGTAAAGTATTATGTAGCAGGCGTAACGTTTCATGTAGCGGGCGTAAAGTTTCATGTTGGCCCGGCGACGGAATGCGCATGTGCGAATGTCATTGGGCTGGAAGCGCGACAACATTACGCCTGCTTTACGTGCATGCAATGGCGCGGTTTCAAGGGGGGTCGGACAAAATAGTATATTGCACAACTAGGGTTGAAAGGCTATGATTGTAACGAGTGTGAAGTTTGCTGCTCGAGCGAAGCGAGGGCAGCACTCACACTTGTTGCAATCATACAGCCTTTCGACCCGAGTTGTGAACGCTATTTTTCATCATACCTTTATCGGAGATCGATTTTCCTTTGTTTGCGAACCGAATTCATTTGGTTGAGAATGATCATCTATAATATTTTGACAGTAGGCAAGAGGTTAGAGTAGTCACTTGAAGTTGGCTGCAGCGCTCGTGCGATTATGACGGAGATGGAAAGAGAGAGGGTACGATCGCGTCACAATATAGAGATTCTGCTTTCGGCCAATCACGAGCAGTTTTATTCCTTTTCATCCCGCTACGTCATCTCTTTTCCTCCCCAGGGAGGAAAAGAAAACTCGGCTGCATTCAGCCACTTTCGCTTCGCTCTACAGGCATTGAAAATCGATCTTTCGATAAAGGTATGATGAAAACTTTTTTGACATTTCGTTAAACCTCCACTTAATATTTTTGGAGTTTATTACATATCCTGCTTATAAAATACGCATTGTAAGATTTTGATGTTGGGCGTGCGAGAGTGTCCATTTCCCCATCATGGTATGATGGGCACGTAGCAGCGAGCGTTATGACTCGAATTTCAACATCACATATGCCTTCACAAAATATGAGCAAAATGCGACCAAACGGAAAATGAATTTCCGTAATATTATAAATGTATATTTTAATGTTTAAATGTAAACAGTATATACAACTGAAATTTTATTATTGAAGTGAAACATCTTTGAGCGCAGTATGGCATTTTTGCACCAGGAATGAATTTATAAGAATTGTGACGTCACGCTCCAGCCAGGTAGCGGGCTGAGCGCGCGTCTTCATGGAATTCGAGAAATTTGTGAAATTCAAAGAATTTAGGGAATTCATGGAATTCACGTAATCCGCAGAATTCACGGAATTCATAGAATTGATGGAATTCATGGAATTCACGCAATCCGCAGAATTCACGGAATTCATAGAATTAATGCAATTCAAGGAATTCACGGAATTCATGAAATTCACGAAAGTCAAGGAATTCATGAATTCCTTAAATTCCGTGAATACTGTATTTGTTAATAAAAACTCGTTTAAACAATTAACGACCAGTTGTTCGAAAATGTAAATTAAAATAACTTAATTCCAGACCTCGCAGAGCATATTAAGTGGCGACTAGAATATTTATTGAATACAGAAAATGCTAAGAATATTCAAATATATACATTCTACGTAGTTTTTTAAAAATAAAATTAAAAACAAATTAATTACTGTTCTTTCATTTCGGAATAATAATAGTCATATAAATATAAATTTATAACATTGCTATTGGAAAACCAAAACGTGCATGCGATATGCGACTCATATGAGACGAGCGATATGCGCCTGACTTGATGACGTATATATCTCATCAGCTGAGGGCACATTGTGCGGATTGTTCTGCACGTATGCGTGTGAATACGCCATCATTTTGCAAGAATTTTGTTACATGGGCAGCTTTAATTAATGAAAAACTTTTCACAAACGACGCTCATAATGTCCAGCACGCAGATTTAAATTGGCATCGATCAACTCTGGATTTTTATCATTTCTGGACGTCAACCATATTTCAAATATTTTTGTTTTATTTAGGTGAAAACGTTTCACAGATAAAAATACACATATATCCAATATAGCGAGATCCACGCGTCAATTGACATTTTACCTAAATGTTCACGCATCGCAGTTCGCCCATGCATTTCTGCTCGCGCAAATAAATTTCAGATCGCACAACTGAAAATCATCCGAAAATTAGCATACTTACCAGTTGTTCATTGTATTACTACATATTTTAGACATTCACGGTATTTAGGACCAATTTGTGGTCGAAATTAATTGATTTACTTAATTTAAGTTAAAAATGAAATTCAGTTATTCTTAAAATTCAGATTCTTGTATTACTGTGTACTTCATGAAAAGAGGTCAAAAATAATTTTCAATGAAGTATGTGCTCATAAGGAAATATTTGCATATAATTTCATTATTTCTATCCAGAAAGAAGTATAATGTTGAAAAAAAGTTTAAATTATAACATAAATATACTTAATTAAAAATATTTATGTTATAAATAATCTAACACGTTTGTAATACAGGTATTTAAAAATAATAAAACAATTTTCAATTCTGAAATCATTTATCATGGAACTTATAACGTGACAACAGATATAAATATTGAATATTTTTTTCATGTGGTAATGTTTATGAGTCAATGGTATTAATATTATGATAACTAACGGAGATATTCGAATCTCTGTTAACGGAAGATAGAATGTAGACAATATTAAATTAAATGAGTCAAGTATTTAAAAAAAAATAAACTTACGCTAGAAAAATTGAAGAAGTTTATTGAAACGTTCTTTTTGAGCTTTAAAATAAATCCAGTTATAAGAAGCTCTGGGCGATTTATTAATTTATGGAGGTTTATTGATTATTCATTGATTTATTTATTGGGAGAGACATTGTTTGTTAATGTAAAATATATTGCTAGTTAACGACGCAGATCGCCAACGATCGCATGGCAGATCATTATACCAAGTAATTGGTATTTCAAATCTATCTTTACTGTGCCTGACTGTTTGTGTTTTGAAAAATCGAGCTTATCGAATCCATGTCCATAAGCCCATGTTCTGAAAGAAGTTCAATTCATAATTTAAATTATTTAAAAATATTTCAAAGTCTTAACTAAAAAATAAAAAAACTCCCTGCGAAAAATACTTTTACAGGGATTCAGTCATAATTTGAAAAATATTTTTTGAAGTAAACAAGTGGAATTTATAATTAAGTATATTTAAGGATGCTTTATAAATTGTATGCTTTGTTTTTTGTTTCAATCTGCAAGCCATGATATACTAACAGATGGGAGCTCGATGGTTCGATCATGCTTCCAAAATGCACTGGTGCCAGTAAAAGCCGCATCTGGATGCTGCTGCCACCTTTCTTTGTCGGGAATTTTAAATTTGAATAAAAAATGCAAGTTGCGATTTTCAAGCTTTTTTCGTTCATTGAAAAGTCCGAATGATTGACGAATACAATAAATTCATTGAACAATTGTGGGACAATGATCGTAGGGGCTAAGCATAGACCCACTCTGTCGACTTGCGGGTTCAATTCCTGCCTCGCACTCTGGAAGAGCTTCGGCGGAATACGTGATGAACACTAGCCTAGCAAGGGAGTTGTTCATCTCCGGAAAGGAGTGGCGCCGCGCCGGTACCTCTAGAGGAAAAGGTTCTCTAATTACTTAAACTTAAAGCTTTTGTTCTTGGTTGTTCGGAACCCACCTTACGCTGTAGGTACCCCTCCTGTCACCAAGTAAGAGTGTGGGGGTGCGTAAAGGAATGGGAGAGATGTGCAAGAAGAATATAATAAAATATTGATTTATTTTCTTAGTGCACCCATCAAATAGAGCGTATTCGAATCTATATGAATGCACTATTAATTAATTTTGGCCCAAAAAGGTCAGTAGTTCCCTTTCTGCACTTAGCTATTCAAATATTGAGCACCATATTCTCGCTTCATAGAAAAATAATATTACTTGCATTCCCAGAATCTAAAACGCTTTCAGAGAGGCACGACTAATGTACTTCTAAACAATTTCTATTTTTTGCATCAAAGAAAAATTACAAAAGATTACCATTAGTAGAGAGAAAATGATGATTTGAATATCTTGAAGGAGGAATGTAAATTTCTCTTTGAAAATATGAAAATCTGCAAACCTTTTGAGATATTCTAAAATCATCGACCCTTATTCGCAAGGAATTATTATTCTCAGATTTCAAGATAGTGCACTCAGAGGGATTTTATGTACACAATAATTGAAATTAAAATCATTCTATGTAGCAGGCTTTGAACTTAGCAATAAACAATTTTTTGCAAGAAAAATTTGCAACAAATAGGCAAATATCTACATTATTGGCATTTACATTTACAACCTCTTGTCCACGTGCAATGAGATATCTAGGTTCAAGTTTTTTTAAGGAAATAGAAGGTATTCAATCATTTTATCTGATCCAGCATATTTGCATTTACTAATCAATACCAAAATTACTTTTAATATATCTTTTTTGTAATTAGAAACATTTATGACTAGATAAATCGTCTTTAGTACCTTTTATTTCATTTCCCTAACTTTCGACTTGATATCTTATTACGTCTAGACATGGCCAGATAAAATTATTGACTACCTTCTATTTCCTTCTCAAAACTTGAACGTCGATATCTCATTGCACGTGTGAAAGAGTTTGTAAAAAGTAAATGCTGGTAATGTTGAAATTTTCTTATTTTTTGAAAAACTTTCTTGCAAAGAATTGTATGTAACTAAGTTCAAAGCCTGCTGCATAGAATTATTTGAATTTTAATTAATTTGTACATTGAATCCCTCGTGAGTGCACTATCTCGAAATCTAAGAATAACGAATCTTTGTGAATAAAGGTCGATGATTTTAAAATGTCTCCAAAGGTTTGCAGATTTAGATGTTTTCAATGAGAAATTTACATATATTCTTCAAGTTTATCAAATAATAATTTTCTGTCCGCTAATAGTAAACTGTTGTATTTTCCTTTGATGAAAAAAATATAAATTGTTAAGAAGTACATTATTTGTGCCTTTGCGAGAGCGTTTTAGATTCTGGGCATGCGAGTACTGTTATTGTTCTGTAAAGCGAGAATAGGATGTTTAATACATACCTTATTTATACAATGACAAGTCTATAATTTTATATAATATAATAATGAGTTATACAATTATTATAATTTACGCCAAAACAATATTTGTAAATAATTGAATAAATCATTTTTCACACTCTTTTCCTGTGCCCATACCATGTTCATTATTAAAAAAAAAATCATTGTTTTGCATAACAATTATGCAATGATATTATTGTATTCACCAATCATTCGAACGTCTCAATGAATAAATAAAATCTGGAAAAATCGCAACATGCATTTCTTATTCAAATTTAACATTCCCGCCAAGACAGGTGGCAGCATGATGCAGATGCGGTCTATAGCATCAGTGCATTTTGGTAGCTCCGAAGATATTTTAAGTAGATGCAGCAAGGGTCAGGAGTGTGGACGCCGAAAATATATAGCTAACTATTTGTCGCCTATATCGTTTTTGGCAGTGGCTTTCTGTTTTACACGTGGAGTCACTGCGGCTTCCGCGCCGACGCTAATCTGGGCTCTCTCATTTGAACTAGCTTATAGTAAGCCGGCCTACTGCAGGCTCGCCGGTGTAACTCGGTCCAGTGATGAGAATGAGTGTGCCCACGAATATCCAGTAAGTACTATGACCTGAATCATGTACTTCATGAGTGAGCAGAAGATTTAGAGGATCAATGGATACAAATAAATGGAATTTTATACTGCAGTAAAATATTAAATTTACTTGGATCAGCATATATAGATTATTTACCAGAAATGTTTAATTTAATTTAATTTAAATTAAATTTGAAGATCCATCGGGATAATTTTTTCAGGAGAGAGAAAAACCCGTCGACTGCGGTCAGAACCGTGTAAGTCCATCGGAATTTAAATTTTTTCCAGTGTTTTTTTTTAGATTGAATTTCTAATAGCATACAAACTAATAGAAGACTTTTCCAGAATTTTTTTTCTTATTGTTTAAACAATTTTCGTTCCAACAAATTGTTTAATAAGCGAGATTCGGAAGAAATAATAGTGCCATTCGATTCTACGGAAGAAATTACATCAATTATATGCATTTCGCAATTTTTTAATGGACCCAATTGGTGACAAAGTATAAGTAAACAATTAAAAGTTACAGATCTTGTATTTATACTGCATAACAAGTTGGGTGGAAAAAAATTGTCCAATACATGTACTATACGTAGTTTTTTCCGCAGAATCGAATGGCGCTATTAATTTTTCCGTATCTTGCATTTTTGAACATTTGTCGCATTTGTTTTATTTTGTTTAAACAAATTGTTTAAAAATGCGAGAGACGAAAAAACTAACAGCATGATCCGATTCTTCGGAAAAAATTATATAAAGATTATGCTTTACGCAAATTTTTTATGTACCAAATTGGTGAGGTAGTATAAATAAACAATTATTGTTTATTTATGCGTCACCACAAATTGGATAGGGGAAAAAATTGTCCAATGTACGCTTTTTATGTGATTTTTTTCCGCAGAATCGAATGGCGCTATTATTTTTTCCGTATCTCGCATTGGTTAACAATTTGTATGAACAAAAATTGTTCAAACAGTTTCAAAGCTCAAATTTATTTCATCAAAATGTGCGGTGGCATTTTAGAGAATTTTTGCGCCAATTAAACGGTTATTCCGTGACAGCCTTCAATATTGCATAATTGAAAGTCTTGTAATTTAAATGAAAAAAAAAACTACTTCCGAATTGAAACCTTTTTAAATTTGACTTTTTTTTGGAACTGCTTCACATTAAGGGAATAACGGAAAATACCATATAGATACATTGACGAAGAATAGAAATATCGAATAATAAATTCTCAAATTTTAAAATTTCCAAAATACAAGATTGAATTACATAATTTTCAAATTATATAATAAACGAATTGTAAAAGTATCAGAATAATAAATTCCCTAAATAATTAATATTCAGAAAACAAAATTTGCCGAAAATATATTTTAATGTAAATAATTAATTAAATAATTAGGTCAATAATTTATTATATATTTCAAACTTATTTGAAGTATCTAGCACATCGGAATTGATAAAATAATTCATAATTATTTTAAATATGTAATCATTATTTTACTAATTATTGAAATTTAAATTTCGCGAATTAAAAAATTTAGGTTAGTCTAATAATTGGTTAGTTGAATAATTTTGAAATTATAGAATTTCATAAATTTTAATTTCTGAAATATTAAAATTTGGGCATTTACGAGGGCTGCTTGATAAGTTAGTGACTTTTTGAATTTTTCTGCGCAGTAACTTTAAATGCAGCACTGATTCCGTCAACGCTATATATGAATATACTACTGTTAAATTTTAATCAAGCTGGGTCATTTACTTTGTGTTTGATAGCCACTGAAAGGAGATCACCTCGTGAACGTTAACGAAAATGGAAAAAAAGTGAATTTCGTGTACTGATTAAGCATTATTTTTTGCATCAAAACCATCACTGAAACCAATGAAAGGCTTGACAAATGCTATGTAAAATCTGCAACATCAATTTAAATGGTTAAGAAGTGGTTCACTGAGTTCCGTTGTGGTCGTACCAGCACAAGTGACGCCGAACGTTCAGGTCGCCCAAAAGAGGTCATCACGCCAGA
>JAABKJ010006652.1:0-21732 GCA_011634705.1 Andricus grossulariae
AAATTAAAATTATTTTAGCTTTAAAGTTTCATTTAAATTCTAATTTTTTCAAATTAAAATTTCAAGTCCGAAATTTCCTGCATAATTGAAATATTGTATTCTCAAGTAGTATATTTATAAGAGGAGTCACTGGAAAAATCTCCAATTATTTTTAATTCTATAGAAATTCCTTATAATATTATAGAATCTTTTATTTTCTTTTAAAATTCTATGAATCCTTCAAATATTGTAAAATTCTTGAAATCATTTAAATCTTCTGCAATCATTTCAAATTCCTTAGACATTTTTTAATCTCTTAAGATTGTTTAAATCCTTTTAAAAATGTTTAAATCTTTGAAATCCTGTGAACACCCATACAATGCATATAATTCTTTAAAATCTCTTGCAATCCTTTGACATCTTTTCAAAATCCCTTGTAAATGTTTAAATCGTAAATTTGTAATATTTCTTAAAATTACTTTAAAATATTTGAAAACATTGATATGCTCTGAAACTCCGCAAAGACCTTTAAAATGCTCGAAATCAGTCTTAAATTCCTTAAAATCATGAAATCATTTAAAATTTTTATTTTTGCAGGCCTCGGACTCACTTTAGAGATAAAAAATAGTGACATAACATTTTTCAAGTATTAAACTTATGTACAGTTCGAAATAAAAAAGTATGCATTTGCAATGGAAAATTAACTTTATTTTTTAAGCTAAATTTCCAGTTTCCTAACCTAATAATTTAAAAGAATTAAAAATGAATTTCAATGTTTATTTAAAATGTTATTTTTTAGTCTACAAATGATCAAAATTCGTTTTTATTTATCAGAGGCTTCGCAGTCTATTATTACATTTTTGGTTAAAAATTCAACTATTTTGTTGAAAATTTGTCCTTTTGGCTTGAAAATTCAACAATTTGATTGAAAAATTTTGTTCCTTGAAGAACAATTTTTGTTTGAAAATTCAACTATTTTATCGAACATTCATTCTTTTGTTTTGAAAATTCATCTCTTTCTGTTGAAATTTCACCTTTTTGATTAGAAATGAAATTTTTTTATTTAAAAATTCGTGTATTTTGTAGAAAAATTGTTTTTTTTTTTGGCTTGAAGATTTAACAATTTGGTAGAAAATTCCATTTTGATGGTTGAGACTTCATTTTTTTTTCATTTTTTTCGTATGTAAAATTCGTCCATTGGATTGAAAATTCGACAAGTTGGTAGAAAATTCAACAATTTGATAGAAAATTCAACTGTTTTGTAGAAAAATCGATTTTCTAAATTCAAAATTATTATTCTTTTAATGAAAATGTAATTATTCCATTTTTGGTTTAAAAGTAGTCTTTTTATACTAAAAATTCAACTATTCGGTGGAAATATCAATTTTCAGGGATGAGACTTTATTTTTTTGAGTTGAATATTTAACTGTTTTGTGTAAAATTCGGCCATTGGCTTAAAAATTCGACAAGTTTGTAGAAAATGCAACTATTTGATAGAAAAATCGATTTTATAAATTCAAAATGATTCTTTTAATGAAAATTTAATTATTCCATTTTTGGTTAAAAAGTAGTATTTTTATACTAAAAATTCAACTATTTGGTTGAAATATCAACTATTAAATTTTCCGGTCAAAATTCATCTTTTTTGTTTGAAAACTTTTTAAAAGTTGAACTACTTTACTTAAAAGTTAATTTTTTTGGTTGAAGATTTATATATTATATTAATCTTCTTGGCTTAAAATTCAACTGTTTGGTTAAAAATGTAACTGTTTTGTATAAAGCTTATCTTTTGGGTTAAAAATCAACTTTTTTTTGATAATAATGCAACTGCTTAGTTAAAAATTAATCTGTTTTAGTTGAGGATTCAAATATTTTTTTATTTTTTGTTGTTGCTGAATCTAACTGTTTTATTTTTAATTAAAATCTTTCTTCGTTCAAATATCAACTATAACATTTTTCGTTGAAAATTCGGATTTTTATGTTGAAAATCCAAATCCTCGAGTTGAAAATTAAACTGTTTTGTACAAAATTAGGTTTTTATAGAAAATTAATTCTCTTAAATGAAAATTTAACTGTTCAATTTTTGAATAAAAACCTATATTTTTAGTTGAAAAATTCAACCTTTCGGTTAGAAATGTACGTATTTTGTTAAAAATTCGTCTTTGTTGGTAAAAAAGATAATTTTCTTGGTTGAAAATGCAACTATTTGTTGAAAAATGTATGCATGTTGTTGAAAATTGAACTACTTTGTTATTTCAGAACGAAAAATTGCTTCAAAGGCAAAGTGAAAAAATAGTTTCATTAGTGAGCAATTTGAGAAAATAGTAGCATTAGTGTAATTTTTTCAGAATAGTAGCAAATAGTTTCATCGTTTGAAAAAAGTGTCAATAGTGTCGTGAGTCCGAGACCTGCAAAAGATATCGAAAGATTTTACAACCATTTTAAAGATTTCAAAAGTGATCAAATCCTCAGGTTTTTCTAAAATTTAACATGGTGTCCAGCGATTCTTGGGAATGAAATTCGAGGTCTTTTCCAGGTTTTCCAGGTGAAGATGTCAAGTTTTTCCAGGTCTCCTTTTTTTGCATCAAATAATGAAATAACCGTTTGTTCTAGATATAAAAAATGAGCCATTTCATTTTTTATTGGCCAACAATTTGTAAAGAAAGCAGAACCATAAATAAACAAATTCTTAATTTTTGCGAACATAAGTCGTCTTTGAAATCTTTGAAATCTGGTGTACTGTACCCTTTTTGAAATCTTTGGAATTCTTGTATTCTTTAGAAATCTTTAAAATATTTGTGAAATCTTTCTGAAATATTTTGTATTCATTTGAAATCATAAAAATATTTTTACTCTGTGTAAAATCTTTTTAAACCTTGAAAATCTGGTCTACAACCTTTTTAAAATCTTTGAAATCCTTGCAATCTTTATGAAATGTTCGAAATCTTTGGGAAATTTTTGTGAAATCTTTCTCAAATATTTTGAAATATTCGTGAAATTTTTTTCTGCGAAATCTTTTTTATTAATTGAAATCATTGCATTATTTTAAATCTTATTGAATCTTTTCCAAGCTTCTAAAATGTTTTGAAACCTCTTGAAATCGTTTTAAATCTTCGAAGTGTTTTAAAATCTTTGAAATCCTTTAAATGTTTGGAAATTTTTTAAAGCTTTGTGAAATATTTGAAATCTGGTGTACACGCCTTTTTTAAATCTTTGAAATCCATGAAGTCTTCGTAAAATGTTCAAAATCCTTATAAAATATTTTGAAACCTTTTGCAATCTTTAGTAATTTGTCCATATTACCGGAAACGAAATTAAAAAATTATATAATTATTTACAATATTCTCTTCATTGAAAATCTATAAAATAATTGGTAAAGTCTACAAAAAAATGCCTAGAAATCTATTTATTCTGTAATGAGTAAAAGATAAATTATATCTTGATAATTAAGAAACTTTTCGGTAGCAAGATTTCTTCTAAACGAGATGTTTCTTTCGTAATAGACTAAAAGATTTAAATTACTTTTCGCATTTCAATAAAATAACTGTTTTAAAAGAAAAAAAAATTAATTCAAGGTTCTCGTGAAAAATTCAAGGAGATTTCCAGGTTTTCAAGGTTCAAACAAAATTCAAGGAGAATTCCAGGTTTTCAAGGTCGCTGGACACCCTGTTTAAATAAAAAAAATTACCTAATCGTATCGACGAGTTGCCTAGCAATCCCCTGTCTGCGGTGACTCATAGCCGTCCAGACAACATTGATTCCACACTTAACAGGAGTGCTTTCCGAGCTGCAACAATCTAATTCCACCAGCTCAGGAATCATTCGATGAGCTGCCTTTACAGGCTCAGCAACAAGAACTCCCAAAACATTTTTATCTCTCACGTACAAGTAGACATTCTTGTCTCCATAATAGGCCAACTGCATATCCGCAAGTCCCAAATCCGTATCAACGACATTCAAAATCTCTGACACTTTCTTCCAGTGCTGCTTTGGATCACTTGGTTCAATCAAAATGACTCTGCTCGAAGTATGTTCCTCATCCCAAACCAATTTCTCATTCTTCCATCCTTGAAACTTCAAAGTTCGCACATTATTGTGGTAATTCAAGTGAGCATTTTCATCCTCAGCGTCTCCAACTTGATAAACAATTCCGCATTCGTTACACTGGGTTGCTCCGAAGTTCTTCTGTCCACAATCGATTTGATACTGGTCTTCAGCTCCACCCGCTTTTGATGAAAGTTGCCAGTTCGCTGATCTCTTCACTCCTCGATTCTTGGGACTATCTACTTTATTACTGGAGTAACCTTTCACGAAGAGAGGGTAAAAAGTATTTTCAGTTTGAGTTTCTTCTTCCTTCTCTGAAGAAATCCTATCTTCCTGCAGTGTAGAGTCTTCAATATTCATAACCGAAGTCATGTTGCTCAATTCGCTCGCTGGGGACATCATTACATCCTGGAAACTTGGATAAACTTCCTCTGTATTTGCAATTTTCTTTTCCTTATTTTGCAAAGTGTCCATTGACTCGTACTCGTCATCAGTCCAGTCATCTTCGAGAACTTTGATTAATTTCGCGACGTCCCTATCTTTCGTAGATTCAAACTCGGGTTCATCGATAATTAGATCAGTCGCGTCTAGCGAAAAATCGAGTTTAGGTTTCTTATTCTGGCTCTTACGAACTTTCTTCTGCTCGAGGGAGAACTTTCCTTCAGAGACGTTCAATTTAATCTTATCGCTGACAGTCACCGTTGCTGGTTTGGCTCTAATTCTCTTGAAGAATCGTTTCGTTGGGTCAATCTCGGGAGAGGGTGACCTCGCTTTCTTCGTCTTTGTTTCTGGAATCTTCGAAGTCTCTTCTGACCTTCGAGATTCGGGCTCAACTGATGTTTCAGGAATAGGTGCAAGAGCAGGAGGAGAAGCTTGTTTTTCCCTTCTGAAAGCCTCGACTCTGGATACGTGTTTCTTCGGCTTCGGTTTCTTCAGCCCATGAGAGACACCGCAGTTGATTTCGCCCTTTTTGTGTCTCTTTTGAGATTGCCTGAGCTTTGCATGAGCAGGAAGACTGCGTCTCTTTTTACTCTGCTCAAGCTGCTTCCAGTCGACTCCAAAGGCACTGAGTCTCTGCTGCTTTCCACTTCCGTAGAAAGATTTCGTATCGAGAGTGATATTCTTATTGTTCTCGCTCTTATCCTGAAAGAGAGCGGCTCTCGCTTTCGGAATGGTGGAAGACTCGTCCGTTTTCTGTAACTTCGTTAACACGACGATCGGATCATTAATATGCCTTTTGAGAGAATTGCCTTTCTTCTCCGGGGAAATCTCATCGACATCGAAAGCCCCAAGAGTTTTTCGACGATGGAGACGAGGAAGTGAGGCATCTTTGTTCAGAGATCCTAAAGGTGTGATCTGTTTCACCTCGGGACTCTCTTCCTTTTGGGGAGTCTCTGCGATGGTGTTTTCGTTCTGAAGATCTGTGATGGAATCTCTGAGAGGAGATTCCGGGAGAAATTCCTGGGAGTATCTGCTGATGGTGCGAACTGGAGTGTCTGCGAGATTTTTGGAAAGAGATTTGGCTGGAGATCGAATGGATTTTGGAGATCGAGTGGTTTTTGGAGAGTCTGGGAATATTTTTCGTCGAGGAGAAGAACGAGCTGTTTTGGTAACGTGTCTTAGAGTGCTAAATGGAGAGAGATGTTTCTCGGCGCTTCCAGAAGGTCTCAGACGATCCCAGGTGAGATTCATGAGTGGAATTTGAGGCGAACCT
Organism: Andricus grossulariae; assembly: GCA_011634705.1. NCBI lineage: Eukaryota > Metazoa > Arthropoda > Insecta > Hymenoptera > Cynipidae > Andricus > Andricus grossulariae. The sequence goes on from JAABKJ010006652.1 coordinate 5,738, forward strand.
TCAGGTGAGGCTAGGGGGGAGAGGAACTGGCGACCTGGTGAAGAGTAGATGCTGCTGGGACTGCGATCTGTGAGAGCGAGTGGTGACATTGGACCAAGGTCGGATTCATCGCCTGAATTCGTGTCCATTTGGTTTTGAAGTTCTGCTTGCTGGAAGAGGCTGCGTTTAGTGGAACTTCCACCAGTTCCAAAAAGACGCTTAGCTCGACGAGGAGTGCACAGCAACTCATCGGAGCCTTGACCACTGTCACAGGTAGTCATATTGCCTAGCGTTGTGGCTCAGCAAAGTCTGGAAAAAGAATATCAGAAAGAATTATCGAATTGCTTCATTAAATTGAAATATTTAACAGGGTTGCTACGAAATCCCAATTTCCAAATTCCCTGACCATTTTTTCATTTCCCCTGACCGTCATAAATGCTTCTTTCAGATATGAAAACAAACTTACACCTTGGAATAATTATATTTTCAGTTAAAACAACTATTTTTCAACAAAAAATAAATTTGCAATAAAATAGTTGAATTTTCAACCAAGAAAGATTTTTCAGTCAATAAAGAAAAAAATATTACATCCAATATGTTGAGGGCTCAGAACTTCTCAAGCTTCATAAAATAGTAAAATAGTAACCATACTTCTCTCAAAAAAGTAACCGAATAGTAACAATAATGTGGCAAACAAGTAACCGAAAAGAAAGATTTTTATTTACCAAAAAAGGCGAAGTTTCCCCTAAAATTATGAATGTTGATATAATAACCAAAAAAGAGTTTAATTTAATATCAGAAACAGTAGAATTTTATTAATTCAAAAAAGACGAGTTTTCAACAAAATAGATTATTTTTCAACCAAATTGTTGAGTTATTAAGTCAAAAAGACCAATTTTTACAAAACAGCTGAATTTTCAACCAGTAAATATGGATTTTTTACAAAAAAGTTATCTTTCAACCAAATAGTTGATTTTTCTACGAAACCAAGAGAATCTTCAACCGAAAAAGACGAATTTTCAACAAAATAAGTACATTTTTAACCAAAAAGATGAATTTTCAAATAAAATTATGTATTTTCAAATAAACGGGTGATTTTCAATCAAAATTAATAATTCCCTATAAAAACAGACGAACTTTCAACTAGAATGATGAATCTTCCACAAAAAAATATAGTTTTAACAAAAATTGTTCAACTTTTAACCGAATTTCAACCAAAGAAGATAAATTCTCATCGAAAAATATAATACGTAGTTCGATATTTCAACAAAAAAGATTTAAATTTAAAATTAAAAACTAGCCATCTTAGCTAAATTGCCATTTTTATCAGGATTCTAAAGTGGCTCTAAAGTGCCAAATTTACTGGAAAATTTTGCATTTTTACATTTTTCACAAGTTTTTAAATAATACGATTAATGAATTAATTCATTTCATTATTTCGGGGAGAAAATGTAACCAAAAGTAACCTTTTTATAAAATACTTAACTTTTTAGTAACCGTGGATCAAAAAAGTAACTACGTTACTAAAAAGTAACCCGTTCCGAGCCCTGAATATATTACATTTTTAAGCCAGGAAGACGAATTTTCAATAAAACAGTTGAGTTTTAAACCCCAAAATATAAAGTTTCAACAAAAAAGTTAATTTCCAACAAAATTGTTGAATATTAAAGAAAAAAAAACGATATTTCTACAAAAAATATGAATTTTCTACAAAAATAAATGGATTTTCAACCCCAAAAAGACGAGTTTTCAGTGAAATATATTAATTTTCAACTAAAAAAGATACATTTTCAATCAAAATGAAATAGTTATATTTTCTGTTTTAAAAAAATTTCAACCCCACCAAAAACGAATTTTCAACTAAAAAGTTCAATTTTTGACCAAAAAATGTTTTAACTAAAATGATGAACCTTTAACCAAAAAAAGAAATATTGAACCAAATTGTTGACTTTTCTACATACAAAAAAATTCTCAACAAAATACATGAATTTTCAACTAAAAAAGATAAATTTTGAATCAAAAGAAAAACGATTTTTCAACACAATAGTTGAATTTTTAACAAACGAAAAAAGATTAATTTTCAACAATAATTAACAAAATAGTTAAATTTTGAGATCAAATGAATTTCAATCAAATTATTCAATTTTGTACCAAAGAAATTAATTAAGAAAATAGTTAAACTTTAAATAAAGAAATTAATTTTCAACTGAAAAAGATGAATTTTCAGTGAAAAAAGAAATAGTTACATTTTCAATTAAAAAAATTAAACTTTAATCAAAAAAAGGATTTTTGACTCAAATTGTTAAATTTTCAATCAAAAAGATGAATTTTCTACCAAAAAATACAAATTTTCAACAAAATACAATTTCAACCAAGTGACAAACGAATTTTCAACAAAATGGTTGAATTTTTAACGGAAAAAGGTGGATCTTCAACAAAATAGGTAAATTTTTTACCAAAGAAATTAATTTTCAACCAAGAAGATTAATTTTATACAAAAGAGGCTGAATTTCGAATAAAAAAAGATAAATTTTCAATTAAAAATGAAATAGTTACATTTTCATTTTAAAAAAATGAATTAAAAAAAATAGTTAAATTTTCTATCAAAGAAATAAATTTTCAAGCAAGACGATAAATTTTTCAGTTTGAAAATTCATTTTTAACCAAATAGTTGAATTTTGAATCAAACATGGAATAGTTAAAGTTCCATTTATAGCAATTATTTTCAACCCCAGAAAAGTAACGTAGACAAAATTCTCTCAAAACATAGGAAAGAGGATTATTTTTTACGAAAAAAACGGTAATAATCGAGGAATAAATTTTTTCGAATAAAATTAATGTAAATACCGTATTGAATGCAATATGAAACACTTTTAATTTCTAAGATTTCAAGTCGAATTATATATTGAATTTTCAATAAACAAGATTAATTTTCTAACCAAAAAGATAAATTTGCAACAGAATACATGAATTTTCTGCCAATTAGTTGAATTTTCAACTTATAAGGATAACTTTCTAACCAAAAATAGAATAGTGCAATTTTCAGATGAAAAAATTAATTCTTAACCAAAAAGAAAACGAGTTTTCCAGAAAAAAGTTAAATTTTAAATCAAAAGATGAGTTTTCTAACAAGAAGATTAAAGTTAAAAATTGGAATGAGAAAAATTGAAATGAATCTAGAGAAATTTAAGGTAAACGAGAAGAATTCGATGAAATTCATAAAAATTAACGGTAAGGTTAAAAGAATTTAGGATCAATTAAATAAAAACTTTAAAAAATTGGAAAAGAAATCTATTGAATTGTAGAGAATTGAGTGAATTTAGAATAATTCAAATAAATTACGAAAATTCAAGAAAATTCCAACAAACTTAAAAGAATTTAGGGTGAATTAAAAAAAAGTCAAATTTATTTAAATCTTTGAAACCCTACTAAGTTACCAAGGAAGTGACTAATGACTACAAGACAATTCAAGTTAAATTCAAAATAATTCAAATGAATCGGAAACTTTAAAAAATCGAAAAAAAATCCATTGATTAGAATAAAATATGAGTGAATTTAAAGAAATTTAAGGGAAATGAGAAAAATGAGATGATATTCATAAAAAATCAAGCCGAATTAAAAAAGCAAACAAGTGAATTTTAAACAATTAAAAAACATGAACAAATTCATTGAATTTAGAAGAATTCAAAAGGATTTAAAAGAATTTAGGATAAATTAGAGAGAATTCCGGGCAAATTCTAAATTAATTGCAAAAAATATTTGAAAATCTCGTGAAATCTTTAAAACCGTACGAAATCCCTCACTCCTTGTGAATAAATTCTTTGAAATCCACTAAAATATGATAAAATCCCGTGAAATTATATAACGATAATTCCTGAAATTCTGGAAAATGTAGTAAAATCCCTTGAAATCGTTGAAATGCTCGGAAATTTGATAAAATTCGGTGAAATCTTTTAAAATGTCTTAAAACCTTATAGATCCTGTAAAATCCTTCCATATCTTCCGAAATTCTAGAAAATTCTTTATCCTAAAATATTTCAAACGCTTTGAAATCCCTTCAAATTATTGAAATCAGTTAAAAAATCCTTGGAATCTTTTAAGATTTCCTAGTATACTTCAACTCCTTTGAAATACTACGAAATACCTCACTTTTCGTGAATAAATTCTTTGAAATTCACTGAAATATTATAAAATCCCGTGAAATTCTATGACGATATTTCCTAGAAAATGTAATAAAATACATTGTGAGGATATAAAGACGGGTCTGAGAGACCTGAATTAAAGGCAACAATTTCGACAAATACAAAACAAAGCAGTCCAAATTATCAAGTGGAATCTTTTGAAATGAGATAATTTTAAAAAAATCAGAAAATATTAATGTTGAAAACAATTTAATGTTTAATTGTAAACACAGACTAAAAGTTAAATGTCGAAAAAAAATCCATAAATTCTAGAAAAACGGAGCAGCCGTTGCGATTTTCAAATGAAAATGATGGATATTTGATCCCAAGTTTAAGAACATAGAAAAGACATATTAATAAAATTCCGATTTTGTAATAATAATGACATTTAATTGATTTAAAAAATATCGTTCAGTGAAACACATAGGTTATGTACAAACCTATTCAAAGTATATCCTTTTCACCCTAAACTAAATACCTAATTACTCACAACACAAAAAAGATCACCTAAATTTTCCAAGAATCGAAACCTTACCGAGAAACACCGAAAAAAAGAGATAAACTCCTTGAGGAAATTCTAAGAATTTTCCCGCTCGAAATTAACGCATTTGAGGTTAGTTTCTGCTTTCCACGAAAATAAATCCAGCAAATTACACAATCCGGAAGTAGCGGATAACACGAGTTTATATTATTTAACACGAATTAAGAGTAAAAAGTAATGAAAACGAGCAATTAATAGCAAAAGGACTTTTGTTTACATTCACGTTCATTTTTCAAGGACTTCCTTTACATGACACATAGACGTCGTTTTAGCTTCTAAAATTAACGAAGATTATAGATAAATAAAAAAGAAACTCTAACCTTTTATTCTGCTGGTACACGTATCCAGCAGGTGATAATTTTTACTAAAAAATCACTAATTTAATACTGTAAACGTCAACGGTTTTGTTCAGATTCCGAGATGTAACGTTTTTTCTGTTTTCTCCTTTTTCCCTCCTGTCGTTTGCGCTTCCTGGCTTGCGCATTGTGCACCTGCATTCTTGAGCACTCTGATTGGTTGACAAATTCGAATGCATTTAAACCCCGCAGTGTTTTGATTTATAACTTTGCCTTACCATTTTTCAATTCTAAATTTGAATATTGCAAAAATGATGCAGACTGGTTCATTAATTATTAAGATTGATTTTCAATCGTTAGGAAATAAATTCGGAATTTAAACGTTTTTAAAATATTAAGAGAACTTCTGCGCTTAGATCATTTATTACAATTTTACATAGATGAGAATTGCGAAAAATATTGTTAAATTTGATAACTATGTTTACTTCATATTTTAGGATTTTGGAATTTTGAGAATAAATGACAAAAATGTAATGTATCTTGTTCATCCCCTGTTCCGGTTCGACACTTTTTGAATGAAAACCAGTTTGCGCAACAATTAAGCGTTCCTCGAAGCCAGGGACGTCTAAAACGGGGTGGACCGAAAAAACTCAAAATGATTAAATTCACTGATAAGATCACCATTGGGCAACTCGATTGAAAATTTTCAAATTTTGAATTTTAAACATTGTTTCTGCATGACAATTTTTTTGTATAGTTTATGCTTATGGAAAAAGATGGAAAAAAGTAAGCAATTTTTTTTCTTCGAAATACAATATTTCAAAAAATAAAAAAAAATAGAATTTGTTAATTTGTAACTAAAGTTGCAAAAAAAAATGCCATGCTTTTTTTAATAAAGTAAGGAATGACGTACATATTTTTAAGTTTCAAACCATTTTTTTTTTTCATTTTTTACACATCCTGAAACATGAGCCATTTTTACACAACATCCGTAAGAAATAGAATAGATCCATAAAAATCCGTTTATACATAATTTTTTTCTTTTTTTTTTACGGATCCTGAAACATGAGCCATTTTTAAACACGATCCGTAGAGAAAACAATTTTTTTCCATTTTTTTTTGTAATGTTTATGGATGTAAATACCTAAGACGGAAAAATGTAAGAAAACATTTTTTTCGTCAAAATATAATACTTCAAAAAAATGATGAAAAATACAATTTTGTGAAATTGTACCTAAAGTTGCACAACATTTTTCGATGTTTTCAAATAAATTAAAGAAACACGTACATATTTTTAAATCTCCAATCAATTTATTTTTTATTTTTTACGGATCCTTAAATATGAGCCATTTTTATACAAGATCCGTAAAAAATACAACTTTAAAAAAAATTTGTTTCGGGTAAAGTTTATGGAAGTGATGAACTTTAGACGGAAAAAACTAAAAAAGGAGGAAAACATTTTTGCGTCGAAATATAATATTTCAAAAAAAGACGAAAAATGAAATTTTGTTAATTTGTATCTAAAGATGCAATAAAAATGTTTTAATTTATTTAATAAACTAAAGAAACACGTACATATTTTTGAGTTTCAAACGAATTTTTTTTCTATTTTTTACGGATCCTTAAATATGAGCCATTTTTACACAAAATCTGTTTATACATAGAACAAATTTTTTTCTTTTTTTTTTACGGAACCTGAAACTTCAGCCATTTTTAAACAAGATCCGTAGAAAAAAGCAATTTTTCATTTTTTTTTTTTTTTATGTTTATGGAAGTGAATACCTAATACGGAAAATGTAAGAAAACATTTTTTCCGTCAAAATATAATATTTAAAAAAAATGATGAAAAATGCAATTTTGTGAAATTGTACCTAAAGTTGCAAAAAATGTTTTAATTTTTTTAAATAAATTAAAGAAACAGGTACATATTTTTAAGTCTCAAACCAATTTTGTTCTATTTTTTACGGATCCTTAAATATAAGCCATCTTTACACAAGATCCGCAAGAATCCGTTTATACCGGATCCATAAAAAAAGAACAAATTTTTATACATTTTTTTTTTTTTTTACGGATCCTGAAACATGAGCTATTTTTACACATCCGTAAAAATCTGTTTAAACAGGATCCGTAAAAAATATAAATTTTTTTTCAAATTTTTGTCGGGTAAAGTTTACGGAAGTGATTAACTTTAGAACAAAAAAAGTAAGAAAACATTTTTTTCGACAAAATATAATATTTCAAAAAATGACGAAAATGCAATTTTGTTAATTTTTACCTAAACTTGCAAGGAAACACGTAAATATTTTTAAGTCTCAAACAAAATTTGTTTCTTTTTTTACGGGCCCAGAAATATGAGCCATTTTTACACACAAGCCATAAAAATCCGTTTAGACAGGATCCATAAAAAATGGACCAAACTTTTGTTCTTTGTTTTGCGTACATTTTTTCGGTTGTTTTTCTTTTTTTGTACGGATCTAAGAACATCAGCTATTTTAACACAAGATCAGTAAAAATCCGTTTACACAGGATCCGCAAGACGGAAAAAAGAAAGCAAATTTTTTTTTCACCAAAATATAATATTTAAAAAAAATGACGAAAAACGGAAATATGTTAATTTGTACCTAAAGTCGCGAAAAGAAAGATGCATTTTTAAAAATAAATTAAAGGACGTACATATTTTTTAGTTTAAAAAAATTGGTTTAAAATATTTTTTCGGATTCTTAAATATGAGCAATTTTTACACAAGATCCGTAAAAAAATAGATAACATATTTTTCAATTTTTTTTTAAATAAAGGCTACAATAGTAAATTACCTTAGACGGGAAAAAGAATTTTTTTGTTCGAAATATAATATTTGAAGAATTGATCAAAAATTGAATTTTGTTAATTTGTATCTAGAGTTGCCAAAAAAATGTTGAAATTTTTTTGATGCTCGTTTTAATAAACTAAAGAAGCACGTTACGGATCTTCTGTAAAAATGGCTCATGTTTTCGCTAAAAAATATCATTTTTAATTATAAATTAAACTATTACATTTTTCTATGAGAATTATTTGATTGAAAATCCAAATACTTGGCTGAATTTCTTATAAATTCATTTTGTTGGTTGAAGCTTGAACTATTCTGTTCAAAATTAGTTTTTTCTTCGTTGGAAATTAATTTTTTAAACTGAAATTTTCACTATTCCTTTTATGATTGAAAATGTATCGTTTTTTTGTTGTTGAAAATTCAACTATTTGATGTAAAAATTGTATTTCTCTAGTTGACAGTTCAACTATTTGGTTGAAAAATCATGTTATTTTTTTGGTAGAAAATTAATCTTTTTGGTTGAAAGTTAATTCTATTTCCTTAGAAAATCTAATTATATATTTTTGGTTCAGGAAGCATCTCTTTTGTTTGACAATTATAATAGTTTGTCGAAGATTTAATTATTTTGTTGGAAATTCAACTATTTTGTTAGAAATTAATTTTATTGGTTGAAGATTGAAATATTTTGTTAAAAATTCTTTCTTCTTTGGATGAAAATTACTTTTTTTTAAAGTAAAAATTTAACCATTCCATTCTTTCGCTGAAAAATTATCGTTTTTAGTTAAAAATTCAACTATTTCATTTTTCGATGAGAATTCATCTTATTTGGTTGAAAATCCAACTACTTGGTTGAAAGTTGTTCTACTTTGTTAAAAATTTATTTTATTGGTTGAAGGTTTCGTTGAAAATACATTTTTTTTGTTTGAAAATTTATTGTTTTTTCTTGCACACTCAACTATTCGGTTCAAAATTGATCTTTTTTAGTTAAAAATTCAACTATTTGGTTGAAAATTTATTTCTTTGGTAAATAATTCGTCTTTTTCGTAGAAAACCAATTTTTTGATATAAATGAAAATATATGATTGAAAATTAATCTGTTTCGGTTGAGGATTCAAGTACTTTATTGATAATTTGTCTTTTTTGGTTATATTCAATTGTTTTATATTTTATATCAATTTTTGTTTTATTTAAATATCAGAAATTACTTTTTTTTTTGTTGAAAAATAGTATTTACAGGTTGAAAATGCAAATATTTTGTAAATAATTCGTCTCTTTGGCTTGGAAATTCAACAGTTTTGTGGAAAATTCATTTTCTTTTTATTGAAAGTTCATGTATTTTCTTAAAAAATCTTATTTTTTTAAATAGATAATTAATCCTCTTGGTTTAAAATTTAACTGTTTGGTAAAAAAATATATGTATTTCGTTAACAAATCGTCTCTTTTGGTAGAAAATCAGTTTTGTTGCTTATAAATGCAACTGTATGGTTGAAAATAAAATATAAGATATAACCTATTTTAGTTGACGATTTAAGTATTTTATTGAAAATTCGTCTTTTTTTGGATATATTCAAATGTCTTTTATTTAAAATAAAAATATTTTTGGTTTAATTATCGACTATTACATTTTTGGGCGAAAATTAGTATGTTCAGGTTGAAAATGCAACTGTTTTGTAGAGAATTCGTCCCTTTGGCTTCAAAATTCAACGGTTGTATAGAAAATTTATGCAATTTGTTGAGAATTCATCTCTTTGCTAATCAACCATTGAGACAATTTGTAGCCAATAGTGTCTTCAGCGTAATTTTTTCGAAATAGTCGCCTGCCTTTACTAAAAAAAAATTAAAAAAACAACTGATAAGTTCTAAATTAAAATGAACCTCAATATGTTATAAAGTGGTTTTTATTTTATCTTACACAAGATATATTAACTTTTGAAGAAATACAGTAATAAATGAAAATGCAACAACACGGTGTTATAAGTTATAATTTACTGCAAAAAATGTGATTCGAGTGTTTATAAATTTATTATACTACATAACGTGAACAGTGGAATTTTTAATCAGCAGTTTATATTCTATAGCAACTGGAATTCAAACGAAATTTTAGTTTCCTGCCAACAGATTTTGTATTATATGAAAAATTATTAATAATTAATGATATTTTTATTTATATATGTGCAGTCTTGTATTCATAGATAAGTTAACTGAGACATGCAATAAGATAAACTGACTTAGATCATTTTTTTAAAGAAAAACTGTAATTTGTGTACTGGATAGTAATTGTTTGCAACCGAAAATTTAATTTTCTGGCAGAAACTTGAAAACAATTTTCTTCTGGCCTTTTAGGCCTTAATTCTATCAGCCAAAGAGCAGCTGAGGCCAGTGTTGTCTGGCTCGACATTGAGTTCTTTTACAATGCCGTCTTCAACCACCATCGAATATCTCTTGCTTCGTTTTCCGCCCAAGGGAGGAAGATCGACGGATAATTCCAAAGCGTCAGTGAAAGCTGCTGTTGGATCAGCAAGCATTCGCACCTACAGAAATTTATTAGTTTTATTATTTGTCTATAAGAAATAAAGTCATTTCAAAGAGTTTATTTGTCATTTCCCTACAAATTTATGAATCGGTTTAAAAGATCAATAGCTGAAGTTACTGGATGAAATTGGCTTTCTCAAGAGAGATCGGCAAGTTTGGAATTATTTTTTTTGTTTTCTTCAAATATTATAATACGGGGTGGCCGAAAGACTTCGTTTTTAAAATTACCTGGCTAATTTCTCATTTCCCATAACCATTAATATTTAAAGACCAAAATTCTAATTTTGTAACATTATAATATAGAATTTTTTATGAATAGAACAATTTTAAATTTATACATATTTAATGTATTTATGTCGTTGAAAATTTCTCAGGTTCTTCTGAATTTAAATGAATTCAGGATTTAAAAGGGGAATCCTTAGACATTTTTTTGAAAATACAAATTTGATTGATTTCAGTAAAATTGGAGAAAATTTAGAGAAATTTAAGGGAAATGAGAAGAATTCTATTAATGAGAAATAAAAAAAAAATAAAAAATCCGTTGAATTGAGTAGCATTTAGAAGAACTCAAAAAATTTAAGTGAATTCCAAAGATTTTAAAAGAATTCAGGATAAATAAATGAGAATTCAAGGTGAATTCCGAATTCAAATGAATTGAAAAAAATATGTTTTTCTTTAAAAATATTAAAATATAAAATTCCGTGAAATTCTACGAAATTTGACATTTCCTAAAATCCTGGAAAGTTTAATAAAATACCTTAAAAGCTTTACAATCTCTTAAAATCATTAACATCCTAGGAAAGCCCTTGAAATTTTTTTAATCTTCTGAAAATGCTTTGGAATCTTTTTAAATATCTTACAATATTTTTAATACCCTTTGAAATCCCTCAAAATTATTGAAATCAATTAAAAATTCCCTAAAATACTTCGAATACTTTGAAATCCCTTGAGACTTTTAAAAGGTTTTGAAAATACCTTGGAATCTTTTATAATACTCTAAAATATTTTTTAAATCCTTTGTAAGCCCATTAAACTATTGAAATCAATTAAAAATTCATCGAAATCTTTTAAAATACCCTACAATATTTAAAATCTTTTGAAATCCCTTGTAATTTTTTAAAGCTCTTAACATTTCCTTGGATTTATTAAGAATAGCCCAAAAAAATTTCAATACTCCGAAATATTTTCAAACCCTTTGAAACTTTTTAAAGTTCTTGAAAATTCCTTAAAATTGGTAAAAATACCCTGAAATCTTTAAATTTTGTATGAAATTACTTTAAATTATTGAAATCAACTGAAAATTCTTTGGAATATCTGAAAATAGCATACAATCTATAAAATATTTGGAAATACCTTGAAATAATTAAAAATCTTTGAAAACCCAATTTTTAAAAAATAAAATCTTTGTAAATTGATTTAATTATCTTTATCCTTATTTCAAAATCCATTTGGAATCCCTTCGAATTAATGAAATCAACCAAAAATTCGATAACATATTTAAAATCCTTTGAAATACCCTGAAATCTTTTTAAAGACTTTGAGAATTCCTAGAGATTTTCAAAAATACCCTAAAATCTTTAAAATTCTTTCAAGTTATTGAATTCAACTGAAAATTCCTTGGAATATTTGAGAATATCCTAAAATATTTAACATAGTTTAAATATATGGAAATACATTGAAGTATTTGAAAATCTTTGAAACTCTATTCTTTTTTAAAAATGCTTTGAAATCTCTTTAAATTAATGAAATCCTTTAAAATACCCCAGAATATTTCAAATTCTTTGAAATATTTTGAAATCCTTTACAATTTTTTAAAGCTCATGAAAATTTCTTGTAATTATTAAAAATTCTTGGAATTTAAAAAGAAACCCAAAAATCATTAAAATTCCTTTAAATTACTAAAATCAATTGAGAATTCCTTGGAATCTTTTAAAATACCTTAAAATATTTCACATACTTTGAAATCCCTTGAAAATTCCATGAAAGTTTTAAAAATACTCTAAAATCTTTAAAATACTTTGGAATACTTTCAAACGATCGAAATTTATTAAAATATCCTTGGAATCTTTTACAATACCTTAAAATATTTCAAATACTTTGAAATCTTTCGAATTTTTTTAACAACTTTTTATAGCTCTTTAAAATCCCTTGAAATATTTTTAAAGCATTGAAACCCTATTCATGTTAATAAAGTCTTTGAAAGTTTATTAAAATATCTTTATCTTTACCTCAAAATCGCTGGAAACCCCCTTCAAATTATTGAAATCTATTAAAAAATTACGGGAATCTTTTTAAATACCCTAAAACATTTCAAATCCTTCAAAATCTCTTGAAATTCCATTACACTTTTTAAAGCTCTTAAAAATCTTTTGGAATTATTGAAAATAGCCTCAAATATTTAAAATACTTTGAAATATTTTGAAACCCCTTGAAAATTTTTAAAGCTCTTGAAAATTCCTTGGAATATTTGAAAATATCTTGAAATATTTTAAAACCTTTGAAACCCTATTCTTGTTAATAAAGTCTTTAAAAATGTATTAAAATATTTTTATCTTTATTTCAAAATCCTTTGAAATCCCTTCAAATGATTAAAATCCATTAAAAATTCGTGGAATCTTTTACAATACCCTGAAATATTTCAAAAGTTAACCCACGGGTTAATTTATTAAAGGAAAAGTGACTTTTTTATTTTAAAAAGTGACTTTTGTGAATTACAGAAACTCCCTGACTTTTGCGAATTTTTTTTCAAAATTCCTGACTATTCCTGAAGAACAAAATTCCCCAATTTTTTCTTATGTCCAGGTTTTCCCTGACTTAATGCCATTCTGTAATAATCACTATAAATTTATGAGATTGGAATTTTACTCAGTACCTTGCCTTCGGCTCCTTGATCCTTTCCCCAAGCAGCCATGACGAAGGCATCGTTGACTCCGATACAATAAATGTCAGCAATTCCTTTAGATTTCAAATCGCTTGCTTTCTGAACGTAGCCAGGTAAATGAGTCTGCAAATAATTATATTGATATTTAATTATTATTCAATTTCGAATACTAAAAATTAAAAATGCAACTGTTTGGTTAAAAATAAACTATTTTGTTGAAAATTTGTTTTTGTTGGTTGAATCCAACTGCTTTTTTTTATTATTAAAAATTTAAATATTTCTTGTTGAAATATAAACTATTACATTTTTCAATTGCATTTTTGGCCAAAAAATATGAAATTTCTACGAAAACATATGATTTTTTTTAAACCACACAAGAAAGAATTTCCAACCAAAACAGATTTTTCAGTCAAAACTGTGGAATTTTCATGCCAAAAAGACGAATTTTCAAATCGAAAATACAAATTTTTGAACAAAAAGTTAATATTATATCAAATAGTTCAATTTTCTTCCTAAAAAACGAATTTTCAACAAACCAGCTGAATTATCAAGCAAAAAGATTGATTTTTTTGTTAAAAATAAAAAACTGTTGAATTTTGAATAAAATAATAAAATTGTATGTTCATTTCAATGAAAATTTAACTATTCCATTTTTGGTTGAAAATTTATGTACTTTGTTGAAAATTCGTCTTTTTTGATAGAATATTTAACTGTTTTGTAGAAAATTTGTATTTTCGGCTTGAAAATTCCACAGTTTGGTAGAAAATTCAATTATTTCGTAGAAAATTCCGTTTTTTGTTGAAAATTCAATTTTTTGTTGAAATTTATATTTTCGGGTCAAAAATTCCACGGGTTTCTAAAAAATTCGCTTTTCTAAATTTAAGATTGTTGTTTTTCAATGGAAATTGTACTATTTCATTTTTGGTTATAAAGTGATTTTTTTTAGACTAAAAACTTGGTTGAAAAATCGTATTTTTTTGTAAAAATTGTAATTATTTGATTGAAAATTGAACTGTTTTATAGAAAGTTTATTTTTTAGCTTCAAAATTTCAATACTTGGTTCAAAATGTGTATCTTTTATTGAGAATTCGTCTTTTATAGTAGAAAATTAATCTTCTTGGTTGAATAGTCATCTTTTTGATTAGAAAATTCTACATTTTGGATTACTTTTTTTTTCTTTATTGACTGAAAAATCTTTCTTTATTGTGGATTCAAGTATTTTGTTGAAAATTCGTATCTTTGTCAATTTTTTGTTGTGAATTCATCTTTTTTGGTTGGAAATTTAACTATTGCATTTTTAGAAAATCAATCTTCTTGGTTAAAAAATCAAACTTTTGTTGTTGGAAGTTCCATTTTTTACTCAAAATTGATATTTTTAATTGAAAATTGATCTTTTCTAGTTGAAAATTCGTCTGCTATTATATTTTTTATTTGGAATTTATCTCGCTTGGCTCAAAATTCTCAAATTTAGTTATAAATTTAATTATTTTATTGAAATTGCAACTATTTTCTTAGTCACATTTTTTGGTCAAAAATACAGCTACTTGGTAGAAAATTCAACTGTTTGGTTAAAAATTAAACTGTTTTTATGAACATTTAAGTATTTGGTAGAAAATTAACTTTTTTGTAGATAAATCATATTTTCTGGCAGAAAATTAATCTTCTATGTGGAAAATTTAAATATTTGGTTAAAAATTCATATTTTGTTGTTTGAAAATTCAACTACTTGATTCAAAGTAGAAGCACTTTGTTGAAAATTCATTGTTTTAAGATTCACCTCTTTGGTTGAAAATTGAACCTTTTTGTTGAAAATTGTTTTTTTTTTTGTTGTTGTTGACAATTCTTTTATTTGAAAATTTAATTATTTCATTTTTGGTTGAAAATTTATCCTTTGTAAGTTGAAAAATTAACTATGTGGTATTTTGTTGACATTTCGACTTTTTCTTTAGAAAATTAATTTTGTTGAAATTTCATATTTTTGTTGTAGGGAATTCAACTGTCTTCTGAAAAAATCGTTTTTTGGCTTGTAAATTCAGCTATGTATTTGGATGAAAATTCAATTAATTTGATAAAGACATCTTTTTTGGTAAAAAATTCAACTGTTTTGTTAAAAAATCGTACTTCTGGAATAAAAAGTTTAACTATTTAGTTGTTAATACAACTGTTTGGTTAAAAATTAATTTTCTTGACGTTGAAAATTCGTCTTTTTGGGTTGAAAATTCATCTCTTTTGGTAGAAAATCTTCTTTCGTTTGTAATTCAAATATTTGTCGAAAGTGTAATATATTTAGACTAGAAATCTTAGGAATTTAAAGTGTTTCATATTGAATTTAATACGGTCTTTACATTAATTTGATTTAAAAGGAATTATTCCCCTATTTTCGTGAACATAAGTCGTCTTTGAAATCCTTGAAATCTTTATGAATTCGTTGAAATCTGTTGAAGTACTTAAAATCTTTTTAAATTTTTGTAAAATATTTGAAATCCTTGAAATCTTTAACCAGGGATCACAGCGCAAAATGAGCTCAAAAAAGTTGAAATAGGGTGATTTTCTCACGAAAAAGGGGAAAATACGGGAAAGATTGAACATTTATTTTTATATCTCGAAAACAACAAACAATCTTTTTAAGGAAATTTTATGTTTTGAAATAATTTTTAATGATATTTCAATGATTTTTGCCATTAAATATGTTATTTTTAAACATTGGATATACTTAGGTCGTTGGAAATCCATTCACAGTGATATGAAAAAGTCTGAGAAAAAAATAGAATTAGTTAAA
>JAABKJ010006653.1:0-21731 GCA_011634705.1 Andricus grossulariae
TTGCCACTTTAGGGCCTCGATAGTAAATAGGAAATCTAGACAGGGCCTATTAAGAACCAAGTTTCAATTTCTACCCGCGTTGAGAAAAAATGAGTGAAAAACGTGATTTTTGAAACGCAGACCAGGGTACAGCCGACACGCTTTCACCAAATGAATTTAATTTTTTTTTTTTGAGAAATACGTCATGACATTCAGAAAGTCATTCTTTTTAACTTGAAATATATTAATTTATAATGGAATTTTTGTATTTTTTTAGTCATTTTTTATTGATTTTTAACTTGTAGATGCACCTGCAGCCAAAACTAATGGACCTATTTCGATGAAACTATGCATAAATATAGTAAATATGGTTTATATATTCTCCTTTTTTAGAAAAAGGTCATCCATTACCATTTAAACATATCATGTAGTGAAGTTTAAACTTTATAAAAAAATGATTATTTTGAAAATGCAAACGAAGCCTAATTTAATTGAAAGAAGCCACTCATTTTAACCGAAAAAAAATAGAGAAAGTGCCCTATAAAAAACGTTGGATTAAAAAGTATTCAAAAGTATTGTACTTTGAACGTGATTTTGTCAAAAACGGATTTCCGGAAAACGTTTCTTGAATGCGAAGCAATACTTTTTGATCCGACGTTTTTGACAGGATAACTAATTTCTAATGTAAAAAGTGACTGAAAGTCATTGTGCGTATTAATAATTCGACTAATTTTCTTTTGAATTGGAAATTATTCCAAAGAATTCGATTCATGAGAATTTAAAACAATGCAAGTGCAATTTAAAAGAAGGGAAACAAATTGGAAAAAATTTAAAAACTCTAAAAATTGCATTGATTTCAGTAAGTTTGAAATGAGTTCAGAAAAGAACAAGGGAATTCAAAATAATTTGATGAAATGTTTAAGAATTCAAAATAAGTTTGAAAAACTTCGAGCAGAATTGAGCAGAGACTCCAAATTTAGAATAAATCCATTGATCTGAAAGAATTGATTCAATTTAAAAGAATTCAAGTAAATTTCCAAAATTGCATTGGAACCCTATGAAATCTCTCACTTCTTGTGCATAAATTCTCTGAAATCCATAAAAATATGATAAAATCCTATGAAATTGCATGAAGTTTGAAAATATTTTCTGAACTCTGGAAAAATGTATTAAAATCCCCTTTGATCTTTTAAAATCCATCAAAATCATTGAGAACTTTGGAAATCTCATCCTCAAAATTCCCGTAATTTCAGTTAAGTTGAAGTAAATTCAGAGGAATTTGAGATAAATGGGAAGCACTCGATGAAATTCATAAAAATTCAAGGTAAATATAAAAAGATGCAAGTGAATTGAAAAAAATTCAAACATATAAAAAAATGTTTGAATTCAGTAAATTTTAAATGACTTTAGAAAAATTTGAGGAAATTCAAAAGAATTTGATGAAATGCCTAAGAATCTTAAGCATTTCAAAAACTTTAGGACGAATTAAACAAAAACAAATAAAAAATTGAAAACAATACATTAAATTGAATAGAATTAAATGAATTTAGAAGAATTCTGGTAAATTAGAAAAAAAAATCAAGAGAATTCTGCAA
This sequence comes from Andricus grossulariae, assembly GCA_011634705.1. Taxonomy (NCBI): domain Eukaryota; kingdom Metazoa; phylum Arthropoda; class Insecta; order Hymenoptera; family Cynipidae; genus Andricus; species Andricus grossulariae. The sequence goes on from JAABKJ010006653.1 coordinate 1,575, forward strand.
AATTCAAAAGAATTTAAAAGTATTCACGGTGAATTTCAAACAAATTCTAATGAATTGCAAAATATAATAACACATTTCTAGAAACGTTTGAAATCCTATGAAATCCCTCACTTGTTGAGAATAAATTCCTTGATATCCATTAAAATATTATAAAATACCGTGTAATTCTGTGAAATCTGACGATATTTCCTGAAGTCTTTGGAAATTTATTTAAGAATCTTGAGAGATTTTAAAATCCCTTAAAAACAAAAGACTGTTCGGAAATCTTATAAAAACCCTTAGAATCTCTTGAAATACAATAAAATTAAAAATTAATTGAAATTATTTCATATTAATTATAGATTTTAATGATAAATTCCTTTGGAATATTTTTAAATTCTCTAAAATATTTCAAATCCTTTAAAATCTTTGGAAATCCCTTGAAATGTTTTGAAAATTTAGAAATTCCTTGAATTTTTCAAAAATACCCTAAAATCTTTCAAATTCTTTGAAATCCCTTCAAATTATTTGAATTAATGGAAAATTCCTTAGAATCTTTCAAAGTAGTGTGTGTCTACATGTACCGAAAAAAGCCGGCTATTCGTACAGAAATTGTATTACAAATAGCCCCTTTCTCGGCTCCCCTATTTGCACCTTGAAATATTTCAAAATATTTGAAATCATACGAAATCCTTGAATTCTTGTGAATAAATTCTTTGAAATTTATTGACATACTAGAAAATCCCTTGAAATTACATGAAATCTGATGATATTTCCTGAAATCCTGGAAAATTTATTAAAATACCTTAAAATCATTGAAATCTTCGGAAATCTTCTGAAATCACTTGAAGTCTTTCAAAATATCATAAAACCTTGCATTAGGTCCAAAAAATCATTCTATATCTTTCGAAATTCTAGAAAACTCTTTAATACCTTATGCAAAGTTTTCAAATACCTTAACATCATTAAAATCCTTGGAAATTCCTAGACAAATTTCAAATCTCTTGAAAGTGTCCTGAAATCTTTTGAAATATCCTAAAATATTTAAAATCGTTTTGAATTATTTTAAATTATTGCAATCTTTTAAAAATAACCTAAGATATATCAAAAACTTTAATATCTTTTGAAATGCCTTGAAATTTTGTAATCGCTTGGAAATGCCTTGGAACCTTCTAAAATACCCTGAAATATTTTAAATAATCTCAAATCTCATTATGTTCCTCAAATCAATTGTAAATTCCTTGTAATCTTTGAATACATCCAAAAACCTCGCATAGGTCTTACGAGTATAACATCGTCCCATATCTTCGAAATTCTATGAAACCTCTTTAATATACCATGCAAATCTTCTTGAATCTCTTGAAAATGCCATAGAATCTTTCAAAATACCTTAAATCATCTTCAATCCTTTAAAATTCCTTGGATCCTATGTATTATTCGAAAATATGTTACGTCCTTTAAACCCGTTTGATATCCCTTGATATTTTTTAAAGCTCTTGAAAATTCCTTGGAATTACAAAAAAATAAAGCGCAAAAAAGTATGAAATCTTTTAAAGCTTTTTAAAGCTATTGAAAATTCCTTGGAATTTTAATAAATACCCTAAAATATTTTGAATCTTTTGAAATCCTTCAAGAGTTTTTAAAGTTCTCGAAAATTCTTTGAAATTTTAAAAAATATCCGAAAATAGGTTCAACCTTTGGCTCAAAACAAGTCGCATTAGTTGCATGAAACTACAAAAACAGTCGAATGGAATTTCGAAATAATATCTGCAAAAGGTCGCATTAAATTTTTAATACAATGAACAAAGCTGTATCACTGATGGCTGAAATAATAGCATTCTTTGATTAAGAAAATAGAGTACACATCTCTGATTGATTTTCAAGTATTATTTGTATGGTAAAAATAAACTTTGAAATTCTTAAAACTTCTAAACTTTTAAACTTTAAAACTTTAAAACCAATTTTTTAACAATAGTTATTCAGCTTGAAGGATTCCAAATCTGGAATAAAAATATTTCTTTCTAAACTGTCAGTCAACTTGGACAATTTTAAAATCAGAGAATTTTATAACTTACATTAACTTTGAACTTCAAGAACATTTATTTTGACAGCTCTAAACTTGAAATTACTCAACAATGACGGTTTTAATTTGAGACTGTATAATTGGCATACAAAATTATTAATTTTTTTACAATTGAATGTGCAATTAATTGATTTTCAATGTTTTAACCCTAGAAATGTCCAACTTTTAAGTCTTGCAATTTGAAAAAATTAAAAACCTGAATACGGATTCATGCAGTTGAGAATAGTTTAATTTCAAACGCTGATAAATGAAAACTTTCTAACTGTAAATCTTCCGTGAGAAGCTATTCCATTTTTAATATTCCCAATTAAACAGATACAATTTTTTCTGTTTAAGAGTTCAAACTGAGTATATTGAACTTCTGAAAAAATCAGGAAAATGTCGATTAATCACATTTTCTTTCAAAAACTCGTGTTTTTTCAAGAGTCGAAAATTTAAAAGAATTTAATGAAATGTCTAAAGCCCATGATAAATCTAAAAGACTTCAGAATGAATTAAACGAAAACAAAACAAAAATTGTATATCTATTGCATTAAGTAGAATTAAGTGAATTAAAAATTCAAGTGGAATCAAGAAGAATGTTAAGAAATCAGGGAAAGTTAACAAGAAATCATTTTATGAAATTTCCTGAAATCTTGGAAAATTCATTAAAATACCTTAAGAGCTTTTAAAATCCCGTAAAATCATTAAAATTCTCGAAAAACTGATAAAATCCCTTGGAACCTTTTAAAGTATCTTAAAACCTTAGACTTACCTTAAAGGCATACCCGCGTGCCAAAAATATGCCACTGCACTTGCGAGATGGATGCAGAAAGCTGTCATCCTTGGATCGCTTCGTGTCCTCGAAACACACGAGAGTTTCGTTGGCCTGTCGTTGTGATTTCTTCGTGTCCTGTGACCACCCATCTCACGGTCGTGAGACGTGGCCATGAATGGGATTTACCGCGGTCCTACTGGGAGCCGATGTCATTTTTTAGATGACAGTTGCTCCCAGTGGGACCCTGCGGTGGTTGTTAACGTTTAGTTTTTAATTATATATAAACAATGTGTTTCTCCTATCTTGAGGCATCAAAATATCTCAAGAAATACGCATTTAACTAAAAAAATGACTGTAATAAAAACTTGTTATTTTCAAGCGGGAAAAGCGACCCCGCACAAATTGACACCACAACCAACCCCATAGGGGTGGGAGGGAAGGTAAAATAAAAATTTGTAATGGAAGCGAACGTAAGCACCACAACCGGACCATCCAAATTAAAGAAACTAAGAACCCAATCCAACCCAAACGAACGTAACTAAGCTACCAAATCCAACCCAAACGAACGTCAGCAACGTAACGGACCTAAACAAGTCAACTCGTACTGAACAACCCAAACAATCGGACCGTTTGTCTTTTTTATCTTTCGTTTGTAAGCGTATTCATTGAACAGTCGGCAATTTCATTTTTCGCCAATGCAGCGGCATCTGGCGCCAATCAAAACAATATTTCCAATTGAACTTACGTATTCTTTTATGGAGAATCTGAATCTGCAATACAAAATATAGGTTCCCATTTCAAATTTTAAAGATACTCCCCCACGCCCTCACCCCAGGGATTTGGGTGTGGGGTAAATTTTCGCGGGGTCGCTTTTCCCCCTCGAAAATAAAAAGTTTTTACTTACGACATTTTTGTCCTTAGATGCGTATTTCTTGAGATATTCCGATGTCTCAAGATAGAAGAAACACCCTATATATATACCACCCATCTCACGGTTGTGAATAATCGTTTACTTCTACACATCAACATCTGGCCCGCATACTAATCTCATATTTAAAGTCCAAACGCTCATTCCGCAGTAGCCTATCAAAGCGTCCTGTCAATGGCCTCGATTGACTACCGGGAAGCTTTCGATTCCACCTCTCCTAGACATATCATCTCTCTGTCGGAAAGCTTGACGGTTCATCCACGCATAGTGAGATGCATAGAGTGATTGATGCCCCTTTGGAAAGCCAGATTTAATATCCCATCTGGAAATTATCGTGTGACAACGAACAACGTCACCTTCCAGAAGGGTCTCTGCCAAGGCGATACCATGAGCCCACTCCTCTTTTGCCTCATATTATTTCCACTATCTCTTGCACTTCGCCATTCCGAAGGGTACTTTTGCGGTGACACTAAACATCGCGAGCATAAGATCACTCATATATTTTATATGGATGACCTGCAGATCTAGGCTTGTGGTGCAAGCAAACTTCAATTTTCTTTAAATATCGTCAAGAAGTACAAAGAAGAGATTAGCATGGACTTTAGATTGGACAAGTGTGCCAAGATTCATCTAAAAAAAGGAAAAATCCTGGTGTTCCCGACGACCCTGAGCTTGTGGTTATAAGTGCTATTAGACATCTTGACACTTGAGGGACCTATACATACCTGTGTGTGCTTCGAAGTCGCATTCAGGACGCAATATCAGTGAAGGATTCTTTCCGAAGCAGACACAAGCATCTTTTTCGACAGACTTATTTTTCAAATCTATCAGCGTTGAACAAGGTATCTGTAACTAACATGCTTGCCGTCCCGGTTCTACTCTACTCACTTGTAGTGGTTCAATCGGCGAGAAGCGAGCTTGCGGCCATTGTTATAGCCTCACGTAAGAACATGCATATGCATAAGAGCCCGCGATTATACATTGCACGCTGTCAAGGCGGACGCGGTCTTCTGAAACTCTAATGTCTTCATAACCGAATTGTTCTAAGTACAGCTTACAACATTGCAAATGGCAGAGATCCTTTCCTAAAAATGGTCAGGAAACTCCAGATGATTTGCAAAGGAGCGTTCCTTTACAAAACCGCGGAGTAGGCGGCTGAGACATTAGGCCTGCATTCAACATCAGAAGTGAGGAAAGTGCATTACTCCATCTGGATGCTTTACTTCTAAAAGCCGAAGTAAAGAGAGCAAAGGTTGAAAAATTCCGCCAACAGCTACTCGCCAAGAAAATTCACGAATGCGGTATCTCTGCGGACATAATGCAGCTCTAAGAGCGCTTCATTATTATCTTTGTCGCTTTTACGGTGTTCGCCGCGAACCTGCCGTGCCGAACGCTCCGAAGGATATAGAGTTAATTGTGCAATACGAGAAGTGCCAAATTTTCTGGAAGGACAATTTTCGGATAGCAGTCTCCGTTGCACACTCAAGGCCTGATATCGTTCTCCAAGACTTTGAGAAATTAACTATATTCGTGATCGAACTTTCGGCTCCGGCCGACTACAACATCACTGCCAAGGAGAAAGAAAAGGAAGAAAGGTATCAAGATCTTAAAAGGGAGCTGCAATGACTGTACCCAAAATATTCGGCACAATTAATTGTCCTTGTGATAGGTGTTCTCAGGGGTGCGAAACTATCACTGGTTCGTAACCTTAAAGCCATACCCGCGTGCCAAAAATATGCCACGGCACTTGCGAGATGGATGCAGAAAGCTGTCATCCTTGGGTCGCATTGTGTCCTCAAACCACACGAGGTGGTTGTTAACCTTTAGTTTTATATATAAATATATAGGTATATATATATATATATATATATAGGTTTTGTTCGAGTTAGGATATTATGAAAATTAGCATAAATTACATTTTTGAAAGATTTAGCTAATAGTGCTTACATTTTTTTTCAAATGTCAGTATTATGTATGGCATGTCTTTATTGTTAAAACTGGAGCATTCTAAAGAATTTCTGGCTTGCTTCCGCAATGCAAACTATGAACATATGTTATACATAATACTAATATGTGCATAAGAAAATTACCATGATTTACATATACATAGAAAAATATGTTTAATATGCCAGAATAAAAAAATTTTGATCATATTTCACTCAGGATTATTTTTAATTGCAAAAAGTCATTGCAGTTTTTCATTCGTAATAATAACACGTAGCAACTATTCAGCAATAGCCATTTTCGATTTTAAACCATTTTCAAACGAGAGTCGACTTAACTCTGTCTGAACTTCATTTCGAGTACTGCGCCAGTACTGGCTCTAAGTACAGTCCGCCAGCACTGGTGCAGTACTGGCAGCCAGTACCGGACATAGTTATCATCCTAAATTTAAAAATTGGTCCGTTTTGGTTAAGGATTCAACTATATTGTGGAAAGTTATTCTTTTTCGGTTGAATTCAACTGTTTTTAGTTTAAAATAAACATCTTTTTCTGTTGAAATATCAACTATTACATTTATTGATGAAAGTTCATCTTTTTTAGTTGAAAATTCAACTACTCAGCTAAAAGTGATATTACTTTGTTAAAAATTCATGTTTTACATTTATGATTCATCATTTTGGTTTAATAAACTTTTTTTTGTTGGAAGTGGAACTATTTTGTTCAAAATGATCATTTTTTGGATATACATTAATTTCTTTCAGTATAAACTAATGTTGAAAATGTGTCTGTTTTAGGTGAAAATTAATCTGAATATTTTGTCGAACATTCGTCTTTTTTGGTACAAAAGTAATCTCTTTCATTGAAACATCATCTTTTTGGTTAAAAACATATTTCTTTGGTTGAAAATTGAACTATTTTGTTGAAAATTGGTTTTGAGTTTTTTCAAATAGTTTGTTTTCAATGTGCAGCAGAGATTTACTAAGAAAGAAACTTAAGAGATAAAAAAATTCTGTCAATTTTTGTGAATTCGCAGGTAATCCTCGAATGATTGTGACAGAAAAAAGTCTGAACAAACTGTGAAATACGTGTTCCTTCATTTTCACCACAGAATGAGATATCTGAGCGGTCAAGTTAATAGAGAAACTCTTCGCCGAAAAAATAGAATATCATTCATTTATATCGCAGCGTTTCCGAAAATTTGATAAGTTGTAGGAAAAGAGTTCGTTTGAAAAAAAAAATTGGTCAGACAATTTTTAAATGTTTCAAATTTTGTTGATAAAAAAATCTTTAAACAAGCCAATTAGTGATAAAAAACTGCCATTTTTAGAAATATAATCAGATATTTTTATTCAAGACCTACTTTTTTTGAGGTCTTATCGTGGCTTCAAGTATATAATTATGTAACAATTATAAATTAATGCTGTTAAATAAATCGCATGTTATATTCAATATTATGGATTCACCTAATAGCTGTTATAATAGTATCTAAAAATCATAAATTCCTAATATTTAAAAGCATATCCTGATTTTAAGTTCCATTTATTGCGAAAACATTAACACTTTTTGTATCGATAAGAAAGAACACAGGAGTAATTTTGATTAGGAAAAGCGCCTGAGTGAGGACGCCCTGTTATGGTGAGATGGTCAGTAGCAATTGTTTTGGTCAACAAGGATCGATCACGGAAGTTCCATTAATTACGAAAGGCTGATTTTTGAATTTAAAGACACGCTCACTTCCTATTCCGAAGATTCGTGATATTTGTATATCTCCACCACCCTCTCACGTAAGATTTTATATTTTTTACACAATATATCAAAATATATTAATTATTTCCACTGCAAACGAGATTCCGCGGGATTTTCAAAGATTTCAATGATTTCTAGGAATTTCGCATTTTTTTCACGGAATTTCAAGAATTTTAACTGATTTTGAGGGGATTTAACTGATTTTCACGGATTTTAGAGGATTTTTATATTTTTTAGAAGATTTCAAACGATTTCAAGTATTTCTCGTTTATAAAGGATTTTAAGGGATTTGAAAAGATTTGAAAATAAGGATTTGAAAGGATTTGAGAAGAGGCTAGAGAAAGTTGAGAGATATAAAGGGGTGTGGATGATTTCGCAGTATTTCCAAGGATTTTATGAGATTTTAAATGAGGCAATTAGTAATAATACAATTGCCATTTTTAAAAATATAATTAGATATTTTCATTCAAGAACTGCTTTTATCGTCTATTATCGAGGCTTCAAGTACATAATTATGTAAAAATTATAAATTAATGCTGTTTATTAAATCGCGTGTTATAATCGATATTATGGATTTACCTAATAGTTGTTCTAGGAGTATCTAAAAATCATAAATTTCTAATATCGAAAAGCATTTCCTAATTTTAAATGTATTGCATTCGATTTGATATCGCATTCTAAATTATAATCATAATATATAATTAATCTGCAGTCATTATATTGACGGGAATATTATTCGATTTATTGCAAACACATCAACATTTTGTGTATCCATAAGAAAAAACAAAGGAGTCATTTCGATTAGGATAAGCACCTAAGTGAAAAATCCTCTTTGTGGCCAGACGGCCAGAAGTAATAGTTTGGACAACAAGAATCCATCACGGAAGTTCCATTAATTACGTAAGGATGATTATTGGACTTTTAGGCCCGCTCCTCCCTACTCGTACATCATTGATTCGTAATGTTCATATTACCCCTACCCCACCTCCTTCTTACGTATGATTTTATCATTTTTACTCAATATATACAATCCTCTATATCAATTATTTTCGCCGTGAATGAGATTTCACAGGATTTCAAAAGATTTTAAAAGAATTTTGAAATTTTTTACATAATTGCAAGAATTTTAATCGATTTTGAAGAATTTTGATGGAATTTCAAATATTTTAAGGGATTTAGGAGATTTCAGAGGATTTTAAGGGAATTTAAAAGTACATCCACGGATCTTAGATCACGTCAAAATGTCGACATGCACAGATGCTAGCCAACTAACGCTTTACGTGCGCATATGAAACACTCGCAACTGTGCACTTGCACAGATGGGAATGTAGTCATCTATGCACGTAGGCTCGTAAGTGAAAATATTATCGTAATTATTAACACATGCACAGTTGGGAATCTTCACAGATGGAAATTCCTGCACAGAAACACGTATGGGGCCCTCTATAGCAAGCCGTCGCGAAAACTCATGTCGCTCACAGCTATAGAGTTCCTTCGCTTTTATTCCCCTAAAGATCGAACTTATAATAGAGAGATTCAAGACACTAGCGAAGCCTCGCGGATTAGTTCCTATGCAGTTTTATGTATGTGGTCCTGAACAAGGTCCTGTACATGAACGCGCGTCTAAAATCCCTCTGTGAAGGAACCTATACAGGATCATTCAAAGGTTAGCTTGTATCAGGTTTCTTTGCAGGATCATGTACAGTTTTCTTCGCCTAATTTATGTACAGGAACTATCAAGATTACATGTACAGGTTCTTGTGCAGGTTTTGTGTATAGGTTTCTGTCCAGGAACATGTTTAGGATCCTCCGGGGTTCTTTTACTCGGATTTTCAGCTGGGGTCCATCTGTGCACTTTAAATGCTAGTTGCATACCATCTATGCACGTCTATATGTCGAAGTGCACAGTTAGGAGTATCCCATCTGTGCACGTGCACAGTTGTGTCAGTGGCCAACAACGTACACAGTTGTACAACCGACCCTCGACGTGCACAGTTGGGCTCTTGTACAGTTTGTCTCTGCACAGTTGCTCTGTGCATAGTTGTACCCCTCCCAAATTGAGACCGGTACAGTTAAGTGCATACGATCTGAGCACATGTACAGTTGGAAGTATCCCATCTGTGGACGTAAACCGTTTGTAGGGTACCTACGGTACTGCACGTCGAAATTTCAACGCGCGCAGTTGGAAGTGTTCCAACTGTGTACGTGCACATATGGGAAACTCCTAGCTATGCAAGTCGACATTTGGACGTGCTCAGATGGGCTGGTGCACAGTTGTGCCTGTGGCCAACGCGTGCACACTTGCACCCTTTCCTATTAGGATGGGCTAAAAATACAAAAGATTTAAAAAATTTTAATCGCTACTGCTAAAAAATTGCTATATATTATTAAAAGAAAAATCTCTGATGACGTTACGAAATCAAAAGTGGTCCTTTGATATCGCAATGATGTCCAAATGTTCGATTCTCGGTATTACAAAAAATTTTCCTCTCACTTCGAAAATTATGGTAAGATTTTATGTACAGTTTTTGGAATTGGGTGTTAAGGAAAAATTGAAAATAACAAAATATACCTTTTAGGTAAGAATTTTGTTAAGTGTGTGGAAATGACATGTTTTTAAATTAATAGTTAGAAGTTCAAGCTGGTGAAATTTTTGTATTTTATTTTAAAATTTGGCTTTGACAGATCTATCTAGAATCTAATAAGCAATTAGGCTTGATATTAAATTGAGCTGAAGTTTTCATGTTTTCCCACTGTGTGGTGCTCGGAATTCTAGTCCAGGAGATTCCCTGGCACTGTCTTTTTTTTCCTGATTGTTCTTTAACGTCCACAATCCTTGTTTTTTTATTCGGGTGAAAAAATATTTGAGCTCATTGTGATACCATAGGATTGTTTTCGATTTCAAAAAGTCATAAGAGCTTTCTATTTCCAATAACACTTGGAAACTTTTCAGCACAAGCCGATTCCGATTTTCTAGAAATTTTTATATTCAAACCACTGTCATGTTCATATTATATAAATTCAACATATTTTAAACATTTTTTTTTCTCAGAAAACAGAGGTACCTACCAATCTAAGAAAATGAATCTGTCAACATGGTCAACATTTTTCATCTTCAGCATTTTTATAATAATAGCTGCTTCAACTACATTTTCAACGAAAGACTATGTTAAACTTATCTCAGACATCTATAATCTTCACAAAGCCTCCTCTCTAACATCAATACACTTTATTCATCGTGAGGGTAAGTTTTCGTAATTATCAATCATTTTATTAAACAACTGCATATATCAAAGCCTTCTCTTTTTATATGTTTTTAAGTGAATGAAAAAAAATGAAAGGCATTAATTCAAATTGTTAAAATATTGTTATTTTGTTTGAAAGATTGGCCTCGACAGTACTATTGAGAATGTAATAAGCAGCTATAGGATTTGATTTTCCCCCACTGCGCAGCGCGCGAAATATTAATGCTGCAGATTCACAATTCCTGTCTTAATTTCGCTTCGTCGCGTCGTTCTTCAGCGTCCGTGATCCGTATGTTTAAGTCGAATACGAGCAGCAAAGAGAAAACTTATTAGTCGAATACGAATAGCAAGGAGAAAAATCATATGATTGTAATTTACTAATTTTTATGTTCTCCATGTTCCACTGTAACTATATAGGGAATTGCATACAGTACCCTCCCACTTATCGCGATAGTCTGGGGCTGAAATTCGCGTCAGGTGGCTTCCCTCACCACAATAAAAAATCTTTCGGCCCTTGCGCTTTACCCTCATATCTGATTAGTTGAGAAAATTAGATCTACTCAAAAAATTAATGTAATTCATTAATGTGTGTCAAAATTTAAAGTTTGAAAAAATATATATATTGACACAAAGCCTTGGTACTTCATTATTTTTTAATACTTAAAAACTATTTTTTGTGTATAGCTATTCGAAACAGAGTGTCAATTTATAGTTATTGAGAAGCCCAACAAATGTCTTTGTTTCATCGCCTCTCTAAGAAAAGATATTATTTGTGGAATTAAGGTAAATAGAAATTTAGCGTCCTCACACCACCCGGATAGCACAAAAGTTTTCCTAAAGATTCCGGGAACATTCGAATGAAAGGTTCAGAGGATTCCGGAATATGTTCCAGAAAAGTTACGGAAGAACGTAAATATCCGCGTATCGAGGCAGGTTTCCGGAAAGTTCCAGGAATGTTCATGAAAAATGTTCGCATCACATTAATCAATTTTATATAATTTACAACTTTTTCACGAAAATTCCGCGAAGGTTCTGGGAATTTTCGTGCAAAATGTTCTCATTATGAAAATTCAATGAATTTGGTTAATTGCATTTCTCTTGAAAATTCCTTAAATCCTTATTGGGAACTTGACAGAGCCAGGGAAATGCTGGTTTTACCCCTGAAAGATATAAGGAAAGTGGTTCAGATGCTTACAAGACACAAAGACTTGAACGATTGGATGCACAAAATAGGGTAGAACCCCATGATCGGAATTAGCCAGGCTCACGCAACGAACCTTTAGAGTTTATTTCATGAAACCTGAGAAAATCATAACGCGATCAGTGGTTGACATACTGGACTTCACCAAAAGGTCTGAGGTCAACTACTGAGAGCAAATAGTTAAGGGTGTCGCACAATAGGCTTCATAGCTTCAGCGCTAGAACGACTCCTTCGGGATTCCTCGCCCCCATACAAACTAACTATCATTTTCATTGTTAAAACTTGCAAAAATTACATTTTTCACGAAGTGTATACACTATCGGTACAGGTAAAAAGCCTATTTCAAGCACACGGTAGGGGCTGTCATGCGTTTCAGAGTAAGGCCATGTGATTCAATACTTATGTTGTTAGCTACGATTAACGACCCGTGGAGGCGGGAAGGCACCTATGTGACTGGTCACAGATGTAATGTTGGTCAAACTCCTACCCCTTTGCAAAGACAGCTGGGGCGCAAAAAGGTACTTCTGTGACTAATCACAGATATAATTTTGGTCAAATATATTTCCCTTTCCAACGTTTCGAACGTTTCGTGACGGGGTGAAAAGGCACACTGGAAAAAAGTTTACTTCTCTAAATATTTCCATAAAAAGATAATTTCTTACCACAGGCATTTCTTAAAATTTTTTGTGAAAAAAAATGCTGATAGATTATTTTTCTTCTTAAAAATGTGATTTTTATCGCTTTTTCCCTTGAAAATTATATTTTTAGGTATTTTCATGACGATATACGCAAATCGTTTCTATTTCGTATTTTGCTCTTCGTGAAAAATGCCGCAAAACAACTTCTTTACCGGCGCCGGTAGTGTAGACTCCACCTACAAAAAACAGTGTACACTCGAACTCGAAAGATACGAGCTCCAAAAATACGAGTACTCACAGATACGAGCGTCCCGACTCCAAAGGTGCATGCGCGCCGTACGTCTGTGTGCGTTCGCACACATTATCCCCGAAATCTAAACGTCGCAGGAGTGGGAGTCCATTTGTCGCTCGTATTTTTGGAGTTTCTGATTCCCGAGATTCTCATATCTATGGAGTCCGAGTGTATAACAAAATGGGTTAAATTAATTAATTGTATGAGCGATTCGCCGAATCCCGGACGTCTCCACCCATGAGCAATATCTGATAGATACCAGAACATGCTGTCTCCAGACAGTACCTTTCTAGTCCTAGGGCCGAAAAATCAGTGGAAAAACATAACCCTACGGCGGGCTGTTACTCTTTAAAATTACTTCGCTGGCTTCATAACAATCCAAAAAAGGGGGAAAACACTCGGCAAATCATATCGCGAGCACGGCACAAACGAGACCTGTGTCCCAGCCTAGCTTCTTTCATGGACTCTTCCAGTGAAAGCCAAAACCAGACCTAAAGACAAGGTTTGGAACTTGAGCCAAATTATTATCACTTTAAACATTGTAATGCGTTGAATTTAGTAAATTGAAAAATAAACAAATAAACACAAACAATAAACACAAAAGTAAATTGAATTTAAGAAAAATATCGCGAGTGCCATGCTCAAAATTCGAAACGAAACTGAAAAGATAAAGCTGGATATCGCCCAGCCAAATCGAGCGCGCCACCATAGCAACAACACTGCCGCTCCATATCCGCGGTCACAAGGTCCCGTGCGAAACACTAAGAAAAGTGACCACGCTGAACAACAGCGCCATAGACAAACTCCCAACAATCACAAACCCTATCATTGAATAGTACTCATTTCCCTATTATAAACCTATTTCAGATTTCAACTAAATCGAATTGAATAGGTTAAAAAAGTATCAACATTCCGGAACATTATTAAGTTCTCTACACTGAGAAAAAAAAAATTACTTGATTTAAAGAAATATAGTATTGAATACGTCCAATCAATTATTTTTTTGATCCAAAGAAATTTTTTTTATAACAAAAGTGAGTTTTCTTTTTTCTCAGTGTAAGCGGGGATCGATTTTGTGTTTACTAATATTCTTAATTTATTTCTCAGTGCATCCGGCAAATTTCGATGAAAATATGTGAATTTACTAAACATTACAATAATTTTCAGTAGTGGTAATTGTTGCATTTTAAACTTATCTCAATGATATTTATTTTTATTGAAACATTCGTTTCATTTTCGTTTACTCTTTCCTGTCCAGTAAATTCCAACCAACGATATAAGTTGATTCCATTACTGATAGCGCAACGAGGTCCTTATAATTAAATAAGGTGCAAAGTCGTTACGAGGAAGCATAATTTAACTTTATTCAAATCTACTCGCATAACGAGGTCCTTATAATTAGATAAGGTGCAAGGTCATTACGAGAAGGCACAATTTTAACTTTGTTTAGATAAAGAAGTTTCCCACGAACATTAAATTTTATGTTTAGCATGCAATTATGCACAACCAGGTCTCCATTATTGAATAGTGTGCATAGTTTTTACAAAAACCATGCACATTTATTCATTTTTTTATTTTAAAATTCCCCACAAACTCAATTCTACTACTCTAATTCAAGCAGAATTAGGTTAGTATTCTTGAGGTGTTCTTAACACCGATGAAAGAGAATCCTAAGTGCGTCCTTCAAATGATACTTATTACATTCAAATTTCTGTCTTCAATGACAGGTAGATCAATGAGACTAAGAGAAGCTCCTTCTTCGTAGAGGGACGAGTAAGAAGTCCTGTGGTACCGACACCGGGATCGACATATAAAGTGCATTGGTCCCACGCTTTTTCCACTTATTAGCTAATGGCGCGCGTAATCGATCGTAGGATCGAATGATTTCGTGAATCGTACATTAGCTCTACCTGGTTGTCCACTTTTGACTCAGAGGCGTATCAATATGAATATTCGCCCGTAGGTTCATGATTTAATTCTAAATATGAAAATAGAACGGGCTGTCTCAATTGCTTTAGACCGAGTTCACACCTAAGTGAAGCTAATGCACTAAATTCTAATTTTTTTTTAACGAACTTCACAATTGTCTACCTGCCAATTTTGTGTTCAACCCTCATTCCGAGAATTCCAATTTTCAAATTACGAATTTATACTGTCAACTATGTCCTGACCCCGAGATCGTAAAAGTGAAAGTACTTCTTAATTGTTTTTCAAGTTTTTCATCAAATATTCTAATAATTTCTCAACAAATAAATATTAATAAACTGCAGGGTCAACAAATTGTTTATTTGATATTATCTTATAGTTTTATTGAATTATTTTATTGAAAAAGTATAGATCTCCCTTTATGTTTTTTCTCATGCTTCGTTTCTTCCTGATGAATAATATGTGATATTAAAATATATACTTTTACCTTGAATTAATTTGTTTAGATGTCTCCCAGATGAATACTATTTTCAATATACAAATCTTGTTATCGAGAGCAAGAATTATGACAGCTACATTAAATTTGGAAGAGGGATACTTACCAAATGATTATACCAAAAGCTTGAGATATGTTAAAAAGGTAATGAATGTAATTTTCATCACTTGCGAAAGGGACGTGAATAAAATGAAAGAATTATCGAAAGAACTAAGTTTCTATGGAGTTACAAATCTGATCCTATTCATGAAAGCATTCAAATCTCCTCTAGTCAACACTTGCATTAATCCAGTTGGCAATCCATTTCTTCTGAGGGAAAGTTTCTCATTTTTTGTCAAATGCTATGAAGACTTCAGTGTTCGAGAATGGCACGCTTCAAATAAAAATCAACTGACAATTTATGAAAGAGTTACTTGGGAACCAACAAGAGGACTTGTTCTTAAATCCAAAAAATTATTGCAAAGCGTTAACGATATTCTGAATGGAAAAGTTCTACGCATAGAAAGATTTTTGGTAAGATAAATAATTTCGGAAATGTGTTTTTTTATCAAAGTTGCTACAGGGTACGGAATGTCGATTTCGAAACTCCACGTTTTTCCCCGGTTAAGTTTTCAAAATCGCAAACCTCACATTCACAGTTCCAATTCCAGGAATGAATTTTAAGATCCACAAATATTAAGGCTTTCAAGTTAAGTTTCCTTTCATTGTTTGAAATCCATTTCACTGACATTAAAATAATTCAGTAACTTCAAAAGACTTCAAGAACCTCTTTAGACTTTGGTGACATCTGGAGACTTTGCTCACTTTTAGAGATGTTTCTTTTCAAGTTTCATAGATAAACACACTACCTTATATGAAGTAAAAACATCCATATTCAGGATACTTCCATATACCTTACTGTATCAGTAGACTTTGAAATCGTCTAATTTTTAACATTCAAAATTATTCCAGTTAGGACACTTTCAGTTTAAAAATAGGTTGCAGCATATATCTGACTTCGATTTTTGTTAAGTAAAATTAAGAGATTGGATGCAATACGAAACAATACAATTTTGAAAGTTTCTATTTAAATTTGACCAATGTTCAATTAGTTGAAGGGTCGAGGAACAAAAGGGCCTAACCCCGAGCAGCAAGATTTCACTCGGCTTAGTTTTGTCTAGTCTGCGGTTTATTTCTATAAATAAATACTAGCAAAGACAATAATCATTTTGCAATGAATATATTTGTTATGTTGTGAACAATTATTTATTTGTTGTCTAATACATTTTTCTCAGCCTGATCCATTATATTGAGTGATACTTCATTTTCGTTATATTATTGTTGATTTTGATGTCGTTTATTGTTATTGTTGTTGAAAATGATAATGATTTTTGTGATTAAGGTTCAGATATTAGGTAAAGAATTATTTTGCGCTATTTTTGTATTGATAACAACAATCAAATTGGACTATATCTTTGGAATATTCAACTTTGGAATACCTTCAACTACAACAAATTTTTGTAATATTGACTATGCTCGACCTGAATGAATTTAATCATTTGACGGAGATAGTGTTCTCAATGGTTTTTCTTGTAAAAGTAACAAAAAATGCACACGATGTTTATCCGCAGATATAAAAATATTTTTCAAAAGAATGACGGCAGCGAAAAGAACAGGCAACCTCTCAATTTTTACGAGTGAAAGATTCACTCAATATAAGTGAAAATCCTGCAGATCTAGCTCCAGTGAAAATGTCACTCTAAATGAGTGAAAATCAACTCATTTCAGAGTAATATTTCACTTTTAAACATGAGTGGATTCCACTAATTTTCAAGCGTGAAATATCACTCGGAAACAAGTGGAAGTTAAGTCATTTAGAACAAAATTTTCACTTGCGCTCGTTTTGCAAGATTTTTACTTATTTTTATGTGAAAATCCACTTGAAGAAATTTAGAGAACTGCTTTTTTTCATTAACATTGCGACAATAACTTCGAGATACTACTTCGCGACATATATTAACGTGTCAGATGGACCTGTCGTCAAGGTCAAAGAGATGCATTGCTACAGGCTCGTTCAATCGCACGAAATAATTGGATATGTCACATTCAGCATCAGTTGACTTAAGGCATCAAAGACCCACTGATGGTCGATGGAAACTCGCTATCGTGCCTATTCGCTATATGCAAACATGTGCGCTTACCGCTTGAAGTGAACTGACGCAACGTCATGATGCAGTTACACAAGTAGGTCGTTAAGTTACAATGCCTGACCACAACGCTCATTTTGTGATACGCCTGAGTGAACACTGCACATCCCCCGCAGTTTCTCTCAACCCAAACCCGCGGTGTAGCGCCAATTCTCGAAAGAACACAATCCAGGGGAACTAAATCCAGTATCGACTTTATATATATATATGAAGCAGACACTGGAGAAGCTATTTATTTTGTATTCACACGGGCTTCATCAGCAAATGTTTACTTTTTGTGAATAAATAAACCTGTATTTTCAATTCAATTTTTTAAAATCATTTGTTGCTTTTTCGAAAATTTTGATTTTTTTCTTCCGAATGTTATTTTTTACGATTCAGACAATAACTAGGCGTCTTATCAAAAGAAAATTATTCTAATTATATTTTATTTTTCATATTATTATATTGTATCCGCTCATTTATTTCATTATTTATTTATCATTCATTATTCTGTATTTAGCCTGGTCTTTGAGATTACCTTTTCTCTTCCGTCGCGAGATATACGTGTTTTTCCTCTCCTTCAACCATTTTCATTCATTCAACTGGCCCTTGACTCTTTTAAAACCCCATCCTAAAGTTGTCTCCAATTTTCGTATGTGGCGGCTAGACCCGCACCTACTGCGAGCTTTAGTGCATTTCAGAGTATTCGAGCCAACAAGGAATCAAGTCAGGTCAGGTCTCGGGAAGACCAGAAGTAATCGTTTCTTACGTTTCGGGAATAATCGTAGTTATTTTATGTCTGATGTCATGAAAGTTATTAATATTTCTAAAAAAACTTCAAAAAGAAACCAAACATATAAGGAGTGGAACGTTCAACAATAAACATATATCATAAAAAATATGTGTTCTTTTCGATGAATAAAATTACTATAGAACTATCAAAACAAGGTTTCAAAGAAGATCGGAAAAATCCTGAACTATATTCTTTTCTCGAGATGAAGCATTTGGTCTCTGATTCTCTGAAATAATGTTGGAAAAAGTTTTCTGGCCTCTTCAGCTTCCTTTTTTCAAACTGTCGTCCATTCGTAGATCAACCCGAAAACATCATGAAGAAACTATTAATCACATACTTCCAGCAGAAAATTACTCACACAGTCCTGCTCCTGCACTTTTTCTAGATTTTGAAATTTGTCTATCTCCTATAAGGTTAGTCTTTACTAAAAAGTCCGATTTGCAAAAAATATCATAAAAGTCTTCCGTTTCAAAAAAATAATCCCCTACGAATTTGGTTCTGAAGCACGCCAGTTCATCCCATTCACAAAAAAGGTAATGAACTATCTCCTCACGTAAATCACAGTTTCGACATCGAGGTTCGTCTCTTATCCTAATGTTGGTCAAGTGTTTTCTCAGTCGACAGTGTCCAGTAAGCATCCCTACTACGACACTAATTTGCCTTCTTTCCATAATCCAGAGTTAATTAGTCCTCTTAGTGCACGGACCACATATAAAATTTGTAGAATACAGCATTTTTCTGTTTCCATTCCAATATCTTGTACGCTCGTCCAAGAGGCATTCACCAAGGGATGTGTACGAGATACCGCAGTAGGACTCCGGAACAATCAGGGAACGTGAAGCCCCATCTTCACCAGTGCATGTACTTTCTCGTTACCATAAACAAGATTAAGAAGATCTTGAATGCAACTCCAGACGAGTCTCGAAATATGATCTTCAGATGCGAGAGCCTTATATGCTTCTCGACTGTCAGAACAAATATAAGCGTGCTGGCCTTTATAAGCGAGTTTGCCCTTTAGGCAAGCTTACATAGTTATTATCGCGGCCTAGTAAACTGTAGGGAATATAATTCTCAAAAGAACATTCGTTTTCATAGCGAAAATATTATCCTCACATAGCTTGTGATTACTGATATCGTGTAGATCTTTCACCTCAACAACACTAAGCTTGCACCCAACTAGGTGTCTGTAGACTTCCACTATCGCAATCTTCCTTATATATCGTTTTGACAAACGCCCATGCGCTGAGGAAAACGAAAAGCGCACTGAGGCTTGCAATACGCACGGGTCTAGGCGCCACAGTGGAAAATCGGAGAAAACTTAAAGAGGGGGATTGAAAAGAATTGAGGTTCAATTGAATGAATGCAAAGTGTTTAAAGAAAGCAAGACACATGCATATTTCGTGAGGGACGAGGAAAGAATAATCACAAAGTTCAGGCCGAAGGCATAGACATGAAATCTTAATTTTTAGGATTGAAACCAAAACTACGCGTTCGATCCAGAAATATGAAATAAAAAATGTGTACATCTTTTTGAGGTCAACAACTCATCTTATTTCATTTTTTTCCGTAACTTGTGTCATTTATACCAGCGATGGAAGTGCGGGGATATCTCTGGCAAGAAACTGTAGTGATTCCTGTGTATTCTTAGGTTGACACATGGGGTTAGAGATCCTAAAAATATACAGGAGTCACTGCTAATCATGCCAGAGATATCCGTGTTCTCTCATCACTGATTGATACAAAAATGTAATTTTTTCATTATTAATGATATTTTTTACGGTTGAAAGAAAAATTACGCATCTTGTCGAAAAATGATTGATAAAAAATATGTAGAACTTTTTTGGTTAAATTTCGTGTCTAAATTTTATTTCACCTCTTGCGTCGTTTTACGAAAAATTATGTTTTTTCATGTTCAACTCAAATTTTATCCTTCACAGTCCTCAACCTAGTTCTAAAAATAA
>JAABKJ010006654.1:0-21731 GCA_011634705.1 Andricus grossulariae
TAAAATTATTTTACTTCAGTGAATATTAAATTATCATTTTGATGACCACGAAGCTTCCAATGCTCATTTTTGGCCTTATTGTTTCTTTTCATGTGATTCCACTTCCATATTTTTCAAACTCTAATACATTATTTTTTATATTTACGTGAGATGTCAAATTTTTAATTTTATCGAGAATCTCACCCGATCTTGCTCAGTTTCCAAGATTCCCGACCAAAATCACGAGATACGGGACAACTTCTCGCTATCATCAGTCGGGATGGTTCCCGAAATCTATGTTTTCTTGTCTCGTCTCGCCCGAATGCATCTCTATCAAGTAGCCGATGGAGGTATGCCTTTTTTATGCATTCGGACAACGACTTTAACATCTTGAATGTTTCAGTCTGATATCTCAGAAGTTTTAGTTTAACATGCAAATATTTTTACTTCTAATATCTGAAAAAGATAGCAAATGTTATGCGTTAATATCTGTATGTTTCGCCGTACTTTCTTATACTATAAATATCTACGTTTAAACATCTCTTCTCCTCTGTGTATAAATTACTAAAATGAGATAAATAAGGAAGAATCTTTAAAAATAGGACCAACAAAAAATACATGGAAAGCAGTCAAATCTGATAGAAAAAACGTTTCGGGACTTATTTGTAAAATTCTATTTTCATTACAAAAAATAGGTTACTTGTTGAACTAATTATGAAAAGGCTGCATTTCAAGCTTGATTTTCAAAACAATTTAGTATAATATACTCGAATTTTCTTATATCTTCACGTATGGTATTATGTAGGATAATTATTTGCAAATTATACTCATTAAGAAGATCTTGTTTGTCGAGCAACACTTGCGCACGACAGAGCCTTTAAAGACCCATTATTCGACGTAACAAAGCGGTCGAGGAGGGTAAACGTTTGTACACAAAATCAAGCACTTTTGATCTCAAATTCTCAACCCTGAAACGTGGTTGCAACATATCGTCTCATTTTCCTTTAAACGTTATAAGCCTCCTGAAAGCAACGATAATTTTAGGAACTATAAAAGTTAACTACATCGAACAAATTCATAATTATTTGAAAGACTTTAATACGTAAGCAATTTAGCTTCCAAATTTAGGAAATAAGGTTATACAATGCTATCAAAATTGAACCTAAAATTGTAATTAAGATGCACTTATTTTAATATTCTCATTACGTAATACATACTAATAAGATAGAAGATAATATGTATTCCATTGCATATCTCTATCAATGGAAATGTCTTCCTTTATAAGTAACTAGCTGTCACCCGCTGGCTTCGCCCGCGGGAACAACTAGCCGTATAAACAAGTAAAGGTGCCTCAGGAGTGTACATGCAAAGTTTGGGGACAATTCATGCCCGCGTTTGAATTTGATGGGGCATCATACGAACACACATTTAACTTTATATATATACGTATATACAGGTGAGATAAATAATAAAAAACAAGAAAAATTCGTGAATGAATAATTTTTGTCAAGTGATAATAAATTGAATTGAAGTCCTTAAATGAATGCTATTTTTACAGATATTAAAAGAACTTAACGATCGATCAATATATTTCATTTATTAAATTACGATTGAATGAATGAATTCCCCAATAAAACTTACGTTATTGACACAAAGATCTATAACAATGACAAATTACTGCTAAAATAGAAGTTGTAAATAATAAAATATTACTATTTTTTTGCAGATCTACCAAGTTTTGTGGACTCCATCGGGAACGTTACAGCAGCCAGCGGCAAAAAGGCAGTTTTATCGTGCACAATTAGGAAATTAGGTCATTACAAGGTAAGAAAATTTTTACTGCAAATTAAATTTTTCTTAAATTTACAATAAAATGTTCCTCCTCCCTGATAAATATTTCTGACAAATCGCTAATATTTTTTATAGTTAGCCCGTCAATATTTTATGCTAATATATGAATAAGGTACTCGATTAGCAATTAAAAACTGAAAATTAATTATCTAAAAGTTACTAACGAGATTATAAAATCGTTTATACCCCAATTTTAATAAATCAAAATCATTTTATTCATTGGTATATCGATACAGACCGTTAATGCCCCTTGAATAAATTGAAAGAATAATTTCCTAAATATAGAACAGAGGGAAATTGCTATAATTTTTATAACTTGAACTCTCCACGGCATTACTCGATATTTCATAATTCAATTAATAATACAAGTTGAGTACCATAAAGCGGGATTTTTTAATCCACTATCAATGTTTTTCACGGGTTTTGCAATTTTCAATTTTGTAATTCAAGAACATTTTATTCCAATTAATTGATTTATAAAAATGTATTTCATGCACGGAAAAAAATAATATAAGCTGTCTATTGATACCAGAAGATCACTTCACTCATTGACAAAACATCACTAAAATAAGGAATTGTATTTTGCTTCCTTATAAAGGCAGTTTTGTAATTACCTAAATTTTAAAATCTATTTTTTGTTGTTGAAATATTTCGATATAATTCGATTTCAGAAATTAGAAAATGCAATTTTTAGAAAATGTCCGTGTGTTTTTTTTTTCTTTTTTCTGTTCACCATATGTCAAAAAGTAAAAGAGCAATTGGTAAATTTCTGATACGATTTTGAGCTAGTTCGTTCAATTAGAAGTGTTTTTTTTGCGTTTAGAAATTAGAAATAAAATTTGTTTACCATGTTTATATGAGTGAAACTTTTTAGATATTCGAAATACAACGATAATATAGCTGATGTATTGGTTCATGTCTTCGAGACGCATCGATCATCCTATTGTGGACGTTTTTATGACTTACTAGTACCGATTTATAGAGTTGAAAAAATGCAGTTAATTCTGTTCATATGAGAAAAACTTTCTTGATATTAGAAATATTATAGTACTATATCTGACATGTTTTTCGCGTCTTCGAGACACGTCGAATGATCTATTAAAGAACCTTCTATGTCATCTTATGATGTAGTAAAATCTATTCATAATTTTTCAAAATTATCTTGTTTACATGAGGAAAACTTTTTTAATATTGAGAATGCAACAGGATTGTATTGGTGTGTCTGTTCGCTTTTTCGAGACGCATCGATTCACCCATTGAACAACCATTTATGACCTTCCATGACCTACCATTACCGTTTGTTAATTTATAAACAAAATCGTTTACCTTGTTCATAAGTGGGTTTTTTTTTTGTTGATATTATGAATGTAACAGTATTGTATTTGTTGTAATTAAAATTTTCTGAAAATAAGATTTTCGGTGAGAGTAACATAAGCTTGAAAAACATTGAAAGTGTCAATTTTTTCATTTTGTTATAGAAAAACCTCCCTTCATGAGAAAGCAAAGTGCTCATGAAACAGTCACAAATAAATACACCCATATCGATAGCAGGGGTATTTTTATTTGAGACATCTTCACACCTTATGTCTTATAACATGGATATTCCGTTTTCTTAAATTTATAAAAATTTTGTTTCTATAAATTGAAAAACCATTGGTGTCAAACTTCAGACAATCGAAATAAATAAATTTCCAAAGCTGTGTTAGTAATGCAGCAATGCAGGTTGCTCAGAAACAGTTTTGATAAAACATCAATTTCGCACATCATTAGAATGCTAATTTTCCAAATTCGTTGTCAAGGAGGTTTTTTGGTTTCATGATGCCTTCACATTGAGCTGGTTTTCATAGTCTGGCAAAAAATTATGTAAGATAGTCATATTTTTTTCCATGTGTGGTTTGTAGAAATCGAAAAAACTAACTTCAGCTTTAAGTTTAATTTTTTAACCAGTACACAATTGAAACTCGACTCAGTAAATAAAACGATAGAAAAAATAATATTTTCAGACAATCCTCCCCATATACATACACCAACTAGGTGGTTGCACCGATTTATTACATGGCAAAGTCCGCCCATAATCTGTTGGATAAAACTGCAAATTAAACAAACAGCTCACGAATAAATTGAGACTAACTTTTCCACTGAGGATAGGTTGAAAACTAGAATATCGAGCAATTCTGCTGATTCGAACTTTTACCAGAACTTCCTAACTTGAAAAATAAGGATTATTACCCAATTGTATAATATATTATTCAATGTTAATGTAATACAATCTAAAAAAATGTATTTGCATCCAAGAAATTGATGGTATAAATTAAACAAAGTTTTGTGAAATTAAATGCAATTCACTTAATCAACATAAATTTGGTTTCAATCAATCTAATAGAATGAGATTACCACCCCCCCTTAACATTGAAAAGACGCCCCCCAAAAAAATTAAAAAAAAATTTTTAAAAAAAAATATCCTTTTTGGTTCAATCCCCCCCCCCCCCCCCTCATAAGGACCAGTCCAGTACTACACATATTTGTTTTATTAAAAACGGATTACCCATGATTGTCTAAGCTGGATTTTCATTAAATATTAGGAATAAATAAACTCACATTTATGCAGAATCAAAAAGAATATTGTTGTTATTTATGAAATACTGAATGTTATTTTAGAGAATTTTCGCTAAGACCTAATTTTATTTTGTTCTAATTAAATTCGGTTCAAATCAAGTATACTTCAGTTGAAATAACCTGAAATTAAATTAGATTTTAATGTATCTATTCCTACTGATTTTTCATTAATTCGCAAATGTTTCTGTTGAATTTAATCCAATTTAGTTGAATCGAGTACAGTAGAAAAGAATACTTTGAAATATTACATCTTAAATACATAAATTTGACGATTAACTTAAATTCAGCTAAAATCTACCTGCATTCAAGTTAAATTGATCTGAGTCTAAGAAAACGTAGGATTTAATTCTGAAATTTCGATATTGACCTTCATAAATTTAGACAAATTTTTGCTGAATTTAAGTTCATCTCTGATTGTGAGTTTAAGTATGTTTCGGAATTAAATTCAATCGAATTCAGTTCAATTTACTCAAATTCAAATTAAATTGTCACTAATTCAGATGTAGAACTTATTCAAACATTTAAAACGGTTTAGACATTAAGGTGGTAATTTACGAAAGTTTAAAAGTATAGAATAGCCCTTTTTTGTGAGAACGTTGACATTTTTCACTCGGCGTGACAAAAGGAAATGGCCTTTGTCGGAACTGTAATCTTAGCCACAGAGAAGATTAATTGCCCGACTGAAAGTCGTCAGGGAAGCATTTTGGTATTTCGTAAACGGCTGAATCAAGACTGTGGGTATCGCCTCATAAATTGCTTCTAAAAGAGCCTAAAACTGTTGATCCATAAAAGGAAGCTCTTAAAGGTCTTAATGACATGGTGTAAATGTGATCACTGTTATCATTACCCTTCCTGGCTTAAAAGCATTTTCCTACCTTTAAAGCGATTCACTTTAACTAAAAGAAGTTGAGAAACTTTCTACATAGATTGCATGAGGTTCTAACCTTCCTTTTAATTCTTAAAAATAAATACTAAAATATTCAAAAGATTTTCATAACTGGAAATATTTGTATATAATAATGTAAACGAAGACATGAGAATGAGAACTGGATGAGGACCATTTTTTCTAAATTGTGGTTTTAACGATTTTAAGCATTTTAAGACCCTACACTGTAAAATTTTTTTTGGAAATTTTCCTGAAAATCTTCGAGTAGCTTAGAACCCAAATGTTTCGTAAATTTTTCAAAGGATAGTCCTATATATTGTAGGAGACATTTTTAATTTATTAGAAAAAAAAATCCTGAGTGTGAACTCACTAAAGTATTCTTAATAAAAAGTTCCGCAAATTTCATATTAAAATGTATAATAATTTGAAACTACAATTTGGAAGCATTATTCATTTAATAATTTTAAATTCTATTTGCTTAAGATCCCACTGTCCTGAACCAGATGCCCTAAATATTGTGCAATTTAAAGCAAGAAATCCGAAAAAAATTTCAGAGATTTTAAAGTGAAATAGTAGAAATTTTTTATGTTTTAAACTCGAACTGGCTCAAAAGTAACTAATTATTTCAGAAACTAATCTTATAAAATGCACCAATTCAAATGCCATGTATTCAATTTAGAAAAGCGTGCATTCTGAGATTGTTTACATCCAAAACCGAACGAATTTTAAAATTTATTCAGATTTTTATCTATATGAAATAGTTCAATTAGAGCATTTCACATCAAATTATTTCTAATTTGTAAAATTTTGTTTTCCTATTGTTTCGAGTAGGATCGTTTTCAAGAAGAAATTTGTTGTATTTGAAACATTTTCAATTTGAATCTTATTAATATATTCAATATTTCTAGATTAAAATTACAAAAAGAAATCCTCCAAATCTAAAACTTAAAAATTGGTAGCGTTCAAAAGAAACGATTTTAAAATTGGGCATCGCCAATTGAATAATATCAAATTTTAAAATGTTCCAAACCTGCGCTTCTTAACTAATTGTTTTTAAAAGTGCACGTGTTAAAATTCTTGAATTTTAAATTGAAATTGTAGCAAACAAACAAATTTCAAAAACATACACATATTGTACATATTTATCAGGCTAACAAAAGTTCTTTCTATATTTGTGTGATTTTGTAAGAAAATAAGCGCAGTTTTAAAATTTATGAGATGGAAAACTGATTATGAAATATTTTTCCCCTCTTCCACGTAGAAAAAATTTTGCCCTAATGTTTTCAGATCTTTAATGTAAAGTTCTTGGGGAACACATGCTTCAATAATCAAAATACTATATTTGAAAACCTATCGTAGCAAATTTTTTTGTTTATCCTGTTGTTTATCCTGTTCAATTTTCATATATATGTTTTCGGGGTCAAATACATAAGTTGACTTAATTTGTTAAATTTTTTGATACAGAACCAGCTACGCATTGAAATATCTTCTCAATCACCAGTTCTTATCTCTGGAGATCTCATTTTTCATTCTATTCATGACAGGTGTTTCTAAATAAATTATTGTCCAATCGATTTTTGACCAATTTTTGTCAAATTACAGTTTAAAAATCATGGATGACAAGTTTTTATAAATGATACTACTTTTGGAATCTTTCTAAATTCGTTAAATCAGTACTGAACTTTGTACCATCCACTAAACTCGTAATATTTAATTCTCTAAACTTTTTTAATTTCTCATAATCTATTATACATTCCCATTAAATTTTATAAAAATTCCCTGAAAGAAACTCCAAAAATATTGATTCTACTTATTTATAGTTTAAAATTTTGTTAACTACTGAAAAATAATTTTCTTCCTCGATTTTATCCCTGAATGATTTTCTTCATATGAGGATTTCCACCCAGACTGTACACACGGTTTTCAGGAGTCTTTGAAGTTAGAAATCTCCCTTGCAAGTCAGCTGGAATGTCAACAAAATGTCTACTGAGGGTAGTAATTAAAATGGTTTCTCGCAAGGCATTATAAATGGTAAAAAAACGATTCACCTAGCCCTGCATATCCCGTTACGTTAATAACAGTTGCCGATAAGCCAATTAGTTCGTGACATGTGCTGATATTCGTTCTCGCCTGTGCCTGCTACTGGCGTGTATAAATGTATACAAATAAATAAATTCGCAGGATATTGCTTGGGTTTTCCACGATTTTTAATCGAGGTAAAACCCAAAGCTACGCTGTCGTATTGATAGAACGATTCCATTCACTGCTTGCCACACCATTTTGAAAATACTAATTACAACCTACACAAGTAAAATACCAATTAAAAAAAAGAAGAAATATGGGACGTGTTTCTCTTTTCCATCTACTATTTGATTGATCTGTATTTGATTGCATAGTATATTACGAAAACCGAGACGAAAACAGCCTGCCTACACGATTTATAGGCTTCGATAAAAAATATGATCATATTTTGCATCGCATTATTCCAGACATCTGTCAATATACTTAATTATCACGATAATTAAAAATATACCTTTATTTTTAATTGTTCGTTGACAAAAAAAAAATGCGAATTTTGGAATCTAAGACTTTTGATAAAAAAATCTTTAGCGAAGAATAAGAAAGTTTAATGTTAAGACTATTCAAATTTTAAATATTATTTTTAAAACTTCTCAAAGATGGATAAATATCTTTAAAATTTCGAAGTGTCTCGTCGTCCCAAAGCCAGGGGTGAGTAGTCAAATATTTTTCATAAGTATTTCTAATCATCCAGAAATTTTGCGACGACTAGACGCAGCCTTAAAATGTGGGAAAAACATATAGCTTTACAGAAATTGTTTACTCGACTATGATTACAGACTAGACTTCCAAAAATTGGAGCCTATAATACAAGCGGAATCTAAATTTCGATTACGAAAGAAGAGGCTCTATATGTTAAACATTTTGCAATAAACAAATCCCTTCAAAATGTATAAAAATAGTTGAAAAAATTAGGTTTGTTCAAAATTGCTCCTTTCTGGTGCATTCTAATACTTAGGCATGCTTTACAAGAATTGAAGAGAAAAAATTCTCTGTAATACGAAAAGATCGAACATTACACCTTAAACAGTTTAGGAAATATAACAGCCTAAACTTTTCTTTTGAAATTAACACAAAATAAGTCAAAGCACAATGAATTTTCTAAAAATCTAAAAAATATAATGGTCTATCTCTAATAAAACTGCAGTTATGGCCTCCTAAATAAGACCTTCATTCATAGAACTTATATAGATGTTATGGTTCTTTTGAAATTTCTTACTTCTAGTTCATTTATTATTCTTTTCATTACATTTTTTCATGTCCAATGAAGCCGAAGCACGAAATTTCAAAAGAAATTTAACGTCTAGATAAGTTTAATAAAAAAAGGTCTTATTCAGGAGGCCATAAATGCAGTTCCATTAGAGCTCAAGGAATGCATTTTTTTAGATTTTTAGGAAATTCAGTCTGCCTTATCTTATTTTATGACAAATTTCAACTGTGACTTACAGGAACTGAGTCATTTGAGGAAAACTAATATCAAACATTTTTTAGTCAAATTTTTGTTTAAAAATAAGTTTCGATAGCTATATCTCCTAAACTTTTGGAGGTGTAATGTTCAATTTTGGTTTAAACAGTTGCGTGCGAAGTTCGATTTCTCATGCCTACGTAGCAGACGCAAAGTGCCGGATTCGCACACTAAGTGAAAGAAGTTCTTCGCGCACTCTTGATCTGTGGCTGAATATGAATGCTGTTGTTTGATTGGCTATCAGCATTGCGCGAAGGAAAGCAGTCGTTCTTCGCTCACTACTGATAGCCAATCAAAAAACAGCATTCAGATTCAGCCGCAACTCGGCTTTTGTTCAAATGTCAGATTAGACATTCACTCCATATTTCAGGCTGTTACCACGTACATAGCGGCGAAACTATTTTGATGAACACTCGCAGAAATTCCAGCCATCGACGAAAATTGAAAATATCCCCGACTTATCTTTTTAACTATTTAGAAGATACTCGTATTTGTTTCTTTTTCGTTAATTGGTTTGGGCATGTTGAGAGAATGAAAGATGAACAACTAACGAAACAAGTGTATTAATGTAAAGTAAATGGCAGCATGCCCAGAGGCAGGCCTCGGAAAGAATGGTTAGAATGTGTGAATGAGACCCTAATTCGAAGAGACATAAGAAGCCATAGAAACACGAGAGCTTGCATGAAAAAATGCATGGACGTGAAGGAAGCTACAGTAGTATGCCAGGGCAGAAAAGTTTGGTGACAAATAGTTTATAAAAAGAATGTGAGTAGTGTGAATGGCGCCTGAAACAAAGACCTTGGATACTAATGGGCCAAAGTGGGGAACCACACATAACAATTTTGGGAGGCTCTTCACGTGGGGTGATCGCTAGAGAGATTGCTCAGCAACCTGGGTCGGAGCAGTGTTACGGAACGAACGTGTCATTAAAATAAATAACACGAGCATTCTAGATCAATCTAAAATATCTTTAGCTTATACCTATAAACCTATATACCCTATACCTATATACCCTATACCTATATACCCATCTACACACTACTACTTTGCAACCGAGCAATTCACGCCTACCCCAAAAGGGAAATGGCCTAATGGTATAATAATAATAATAATGATAGCCAATTTCCTGCTTATTGTGTTTAAAAAAATTGAAATTTGCTTCCCGTTCTACTTCCGAGCTCGTCGATCCAAATTTTGTATAGATTTATAAATACGTTTGCATAAATTATTATTATATATATTTGAGGTTATCTAATGGGCCAGGATTATAATATGGATATTCAATTTTAAAATGTTGGATTATAGATTATATTATCTCAGATTATAAATTTTTATAATTATAGCTGTCCCATAGTTAATAGTCCAAGATTATATTCGGTAACATATTTTTTATTACTGGGTATAATAAATTTTTCTCAGTGTATCCTATCATGACCGCGACCTCATGCTAGAAAACTTACTATTCCGCGAAATATTTGAGTCCTTTTTTGATTATATTATATTGATTTTTAGTTGATAAATTGTACTATTTCAAGGAAATGTGATTTTTTTAACGCCGGACGTCACTTTTTCAACTGCGCAAGTCGGGGCTGTCTTAACCGTTTCCAATTGAAATGCGTAATATTGCGGAATATACGCGAGTGAGCACCCGCGCACTGTGCCTTTCCGCTGCGCTGCTGGTGTTTTGCAGCCAAGAGTCGTAACCATTTTAATGACAATGATACAATTTAAATACCATCTTATGATGTAGTAAAGGACATCTTACATAAATGAAAGATGAACGACTGACCAAATAGGGGTATAAAGGTAAAGTAAATGGCAGAATGCCCAGAGGTAGACCGCCGAAAGAATGGTTAGAATCTGTGAATGAGACATTAATCCGAAGAAGAAGAAGGTGTATTTATGTTCATCTTTCTTTATGTTTCATTACACATTATTATTTATTTTTAATATTATATAATATTAATTAATAATTATTAATTATGTTTCCCGTCTCTCGCTCTATGAGCTGAGAAGCTGCACGCAGAAAAAAGAACCTTATATTTTACTGAAAACCAAGTTAAATATACTGATCTTCCAAGTACGTTTATGGACAACACGACAGTTCAGTAAATCTTACAATTATAGGCAACTGGATATGACTATCATTTCTGGTTACAAGTGTCAATTCTAAAGTGGTGCTGACCTGCGGTTCAGTAGATTTTACCGATCCAGTCGAGCTTCTGCACTGTTTCTTGACGCTGCAATTACGAATTATCATGTCACTTTAAAGGATAATATAAACAGCAGTGGGACTCCCATGCTGTCTTGAAGTCGAAAATCGAACGAACTTCTCTTTCTATCTACACACGTTAGAAAAAGAGGTCCGTCCGACTTTCGACGCGGTATTAGAGTCCCACTACAGAGTTAACTTATGTTAACGGTACAGACGGCACTATGAATTGTAAAAAATATTACTAAACAATAATTAACAAATCAATACACGGTTAATTCATAGATGTATGTTCGGATATACTTATAATTAATCGGTATTTATATGTTACAACGCTTATAAATACAATTAAAATTTCGCACGCAACGGGGGGGATTCGAATGCATAAACCTAAGCACGTAAGTCCACAATCATAACCACTACACTATTATACGAGTTGCGATCTGTGAAATAATCCCGAAATTCATTTGTAACTGAGGTGGCGACCTCGGCAACGACCTATGAATACGCGTCCATGCCATCGCGCGCACAAGAAAAAAGCTCTCGCATTTACCTCATATCCATACAGGTCAGCTGTGACAGGCGCGGAACACAAACACGTCTTGCGCCAATAAACTCTCAACTGTACGCGATCTGTGAATGAGATGTGCCATCCCAAATGGTGTTATTTATTATAAAACACCTTCATTGCTAAGTGGGAATATGGAGTAATGTGACGACTGTCGCAGAAATGTCAAAAATAAAGGTTTTTTAGGTGATGCAATGAGGTAATGCAATCCATCCATTGCTGATGACGTCATAAATTCATCCGGACGTCCACGCGGATCGGATCGGTAGCATGTACCGATCCTTCTGTAATGTGCACTGCACCACTATTGTAATCTCGGTTCAGTAAATTTTACATATCTTACAGTATTTAATATTAGGGAATAGAGGTTTGATTCACTAAAGGATTACCGTTAAATTCACCTCAACTTCACTGTGACATTTATACGAAATGCTAAGTGATTTTGACATTTTCACACCCTCATTAAGAGCAGTTTTTACTTTTACGGTTACAAGAAACACTTTAAATTTCTTGATAAGTAAATATAATATTTCTTTTTTCTGCGTGTGCGTGGGCTAGCAGTTCTAGTAATTACTAAACCGCGATTTACTACACTGAGAGTCGGGTGTATTTATCTGTATCATTATTGATAGTATTTATTGATTTCAAATAGACCCGCGCTTTTCGGTACATGCGCAGTTGGAAAAGTTGCTTACAGGGGCGCGTCGATAGAAGGCCGGGGCAGCCAATGAACGTCGCTTGACAAAAATTACCTGAAGGTTGCGGTAGAGGAGTGGACCCCTCCAGCCTTGAAATTAAAGAATCCTTACGTTTCAAGGCCGCGGAAATAGGGGAGACTTCACTGTAATTCTTCTTTACGAAAAAATATTATAGGGAATTCTGTATAGGTTTACAATGATTTTCCTATAATGAATTTCTTATAATTTTTTCGCGGTTGTAGAAAAATTATTATAGACAATCATTATATGAAAATCAGTATCGAAATAAATAATATTAAAATTTAAAAAAAAATTGGTACAAGTAATAGAGAAACTAAAAAAGAATAATTTATTTATTTAACGCAGGAGTTCAAATACTTTCAAGGGATTTCACAGAATTTCCCAGATTTCAAGGGATTTCTAGAAAACTTTGGAAAATAAATTTCAAAGATTTCTATGGATTTTAAGCTATTCTGGTATTCTAAGGAACTTCACAAAATTTAAAGGATTTCATTGAATTTCCAACGATTTAAGAGATATTTAGAGATTTAAACGGGCTTTTCATTTAAGGTTAATAAATAAGTTTGATTTAATTTATGCTTAAAGGATTTCAAATGATTTGTATTTATTGTAATCGATTTTACGATTTCCAAGGATTTCAACAGATTTAAAGAGATTTCAACGAGTTTGTAGAGAACTTTAAGGAATTAATTATTTTTACTAAGAGGGATATTTACGGATTTTACCAATTTAAAAAAATCTGAAGGAATTGAACACATTTCAACCCATTTTAAATTATTTTTAAAGATTGAGAAGAATTTTAAGGAAATTCAAAAATTTCAAGGGATGTCAATGAATTTTTTAGATTTCAAGACTAAAGATTGTGTAAGGATTTCAAGAAATTTCAGAGAATTTAACAAGATTGAAGGTATTTTATAGGGCCTCTAAGTATTTCAAAGGATTTAGGGGATCTTACCAATTTCAAGCGATTTCAACGATAGAGAATTTTAAAATATTTCCAAATATATCAAGTGTAGACATTCCATGAAAGAATTTTCATGAGTTTCAATGAAATTTCAAGCGATTTTAAAGGTATCAAGGGAATTCATAGATTTTTTCTGTTTAAAATTTATTTGTGCAGAATCGCTATTTTTGTGTACTTCCATTAAGGTATTGTGAATGGTCGAAAATAATTAGTTCTTTTGTAGTTTCTCTACTTTTTACATCAATTCTTTCAATATTTTTGTATGATTTATTCCAATGCTGATTATCTTATAATCGTTTTCTACCAAATGACTTTATATAATAAATTTCATATAATCACAAAAGACTTATAGGAAATTCATCATAGAAAAATCATTAGAGGCAGATACTGACTTTCCTAAAATATTTTTTCGTAAGGGCTGTGCAATCTCTATACAATTTCGAGCAATCTCATGCAATATTTTTTTAGCGACATACATATGTGCAATCTTGCAATCTAGTTTACACCAAAGATACGAGTAATTAACTTCTTAATTAACTTCTTAATTTCCATTTCTATAAAGCGAATTTTTTTGTAAAAGTAAGTGGCTTGTATGAGGAAAGACCATTTTTCGAAAGAATGTTCTCTTTAAAAAAATTGGATTTTTATATGGTATTTTATTCAACAAATTTATAACCATAAAGTAAGAAATGTATGTAAAGAGAAATTATATTATGAGAGCTATTTTTTCCAAAGAGAATATTTTTACCTCAATTCATTTAATTGATAATATAATACAGGGATGATGCTTTTTAATTAATCGTATATGAAAATTGAACCATATATCTATCATAATCTCCGTATATGGAGATTATGATAGATACATGGAGTAAAATGAAGGAAAATATCTAATGCTTAAAGACGAAATAAATGAGTAAAGGAGAAATCATTTATTAGTAAAAAGGTTGTCAAGGGTGTTGATAGTTTTCGGTTGATTTAGCGTTGGTAGCAAATGCGACTGTTATATCGTTCATCACTGTTTTCCCAAGGGATACAAACAAGTGTAGGTAGCAACAAGACAAATTGTACTCGGCCGAGTTGCTTGTATCTTGGCAATTCACAAACCTCCAGATTACCTTTTCGGTCTGTACTCCAGAATGAGTTTTTCTTTCTCTTTGTCTCGACTACAATTTCACTCGAGTTATTCTCTTTCCCTTGACTTTCTCAACAATCTAAATGCCTTCTCTTGCAAACATGCATATTTAATGCCCATATTATCATAAAAACATAGATTCTTCACTATGCACTTTTTTAGAAGCCTTAAATAAATTATCCTGGAAAAAATCAATGACTGAAAGATGAATAATGAATGCATTCTTGGTCAACCGTTCTTACCTAAAGTATTGTACGTACCTCGTTAAATAAATTGATATGTTTCATCGTATATTTTCGGTTGTTAAAATAATTATGTTCTTTTCACCTTGGGGAGAAATTCAAAAGCTGCGATAGCAGGGTATTATATATAGAATCAGGGAAGTCTGATTTGGCTTTGCCTATCGTCTAAGGATCTCTTCATGAACTGCGAATCGGAAAAGCTCCCTGGAAATATCCGCTGGTGGTCCTTTTAGATATCGCAGATATTAATGCAGTTCCGGATTAAATTGGTATTTTCCTCGTGGTGAAAACAAGTTGAATAGTTCGGTGTAATGACCATCCAGAGTCCTCTTCTATTTCCTTTTGAACAGATTCCATTAAAATGATTCTGATAAGTAGAAAATTTCAAAATACAAGCATTTTAAATGTAAAGTATTAAAAATTAACAATATCAAATTTCAAAACTTCTGATATTAAAAATCTTATAAACTAATTTACTTCTCTCTATCGGCCTTACGCAACACATTTTCATCATAATACTCGCATTCGATGTTCCGTATATATTGAGAACAAAAATTTCGTTATAACAAAATCGATTTGTTGAGTTGTTTTTGTTATCACGACAATATTTTAGTTATTAACACAAACTTATTTTGTTGGCCCAACACAATATTTTGAAATCTAGTTTTTTTAATGGAATTTTTCATTTTTAGTAATATTTTCACGATTAAAATAAAACCTATGCATTGTTTCCTTAGCAGAAAAGTGCCATGTTTCCCTACCTGAAAATGGGGGCATGGGAACATGGGAATTTTATATTAAATTACTGTTCAGCTATTAACAATTAAATTACATCTTAAGGTACGGAAAGCATTAAAACCTATTTTGGTCAGTATATGAATACTCTCGGGTAAAATGCCCCCTCGAAGTTGGCCCCTCGAAGTTTAAATTTTCACAATTTACTTTTTATACGTTTTTTGCACTGTTTTCACATCAAGTATTTCCGCTTGCACCCTCTCGGTTAACAAAAGAGGGGATAAACTAAATTCCGTCTCATCCCCTCAAAGTCCGAAATTTTCTTTTTACTTTCATTTGCACGTCGTTTACACTGTTTGCATATTCGGTATTTTCTTTTGCACCCTCTTGGTTACCAAATTATGGTTAAATAAAAAGTATGGGTTATCCCCCAAAGTCCGAATTTTTCAATTTTTTTATTGTACGCGTTTGCATGACGAATGGATCTGACCAGCCGGATTCTTGAATCCCCCCACCTCAATTGCTCTGTCTTCTAAATTCTAAAATATGGCTGAATATAGCGGAGTGATAAATCTAGAAAATAATGAAAATAATAATAACGTGATGAACGAAAAAGTGAAATTCAATGTATGTTCTGCTACCTTCGCCAAGATTTTCAACTTGAAAAGACATTTGAAGGAAGGGCACTTTTTGGAAGAAAGTGGAACAGAAAGAAAATCAGCAAGGGTATTTTCCTGGCTTGTTTGCATGAAAACTTTCAGTAGTGTTGGGAATGTCGATAAGCATGTAAGATTATTTCACGGGAATAAATTTGATAGAGAACAGTGTGTACTTTGCCAAATCTATAAAAGTGTTCGTAAAAATTAGAAAAAATCATAAAATTAAGAAAAAGTCCTACTCTTTAAATCATGCAAAACATTCACTCGTGCAATGTCATTTTTGGGAGTCAAAAGTCCGAGATTCGTTGTTAGCTTTCATTTGTGTTACGGTACAACTTCAGATTCCTCTATATTCCATTGTATATCTAATTGAATCTGAAGTTATACCTTATAACATAATGAAGGTTAACGACAAATCTTTGACATTTGGTTACCAATAATTAATATTGCACATGTGCATATTTTGTATTGATACTCAGCAATCACATAATATTTAATCGAGCTCTTGATTTAGAATTTAGATTTGAAGCGTATGATTATTTCTTGATTTTTACATTTTTCCAAATTTTTAGGAACACTCTTATAGATTCAGCAAAGAGTTCAGCTTAAAACTTCAAAATGTTCATTTTGCCAAAAAGTAGTGTAAATTTATCTATAAAGATGTTAATTAGTAATTATTATTATTTACTTACAATTTTACTAAATAAAGCAGGTTCACAAACCTTGAACAATTAACAGATTATTGTACTTAACAGTGAAAAATAAAGAATAAATAATTACCGTACTAACCGTTAGTCTGATATTTTACTGTCCTGTCATAATTTATAATTAAACATAATAATAACAATTAATTGTTTTAGATATACAATATATACTAAAGGAAAATGATATATAAGTAAAAGAATCGGGGTGTTTTTTTATAGCGAGTTGTGTAAAATATTTCCCAGCAGAATAGAAAGAGTTCTCTTTGTCGGCTGTTGCTAAGAGTCAATTTCTGACAAAATTCAGGCAGTGAATAACCCTTATTTTAATATTAGATTATGTGCAAAAATTTTATTAAATTTTCTCATTATGTAATTTTATCCATCTCTCAATATAAATATTATTTCAATTGAAGTTGAAATAATTTTTTATGTTAAACTGAATTTATTATTAAATCTATTTATTTTAGTATTTTAGTACTTTTATTTTGTATTATGACAGAAAAAAAGTATTGAAGTAAAATGAAATTAAAGTTATTAATAAATGATTCTGCGTTACTTCAATCTTCAATTAAATGTGTGTTTTCTCCTTGTGAGTGCTACTCAAATTGACGCGCGTTTCAAAGTAATGGAGCGATGGTGGGGTGGAGCCAGGAATCCGGCTGGTCAGATCCATTCGTTTTGCATGCCGTTTGCACTGTTTGTGTATCCAGTATTTTCATTTGCACACTTTTGGTTACAAAATTGTAGTTAAATACAAATTATGGGTTATCCACCAAAGTCCGAATTTTTTAATTTTACTTTTTATATGCGTTTGCTTCTCGTTTGCACTGTTTGCGCATCCAGTTTTTTCTTTTGCATCCACTCAGTTACCAAATTAGGGGCAAATGAAAGTTATGGGTCATCCCTCCAAAGTCCGAATTTTTCAATTTTTATTTTTGTACGCGTTTGCACTGTATTTTCATGTTTGAAACAAAAGATTTAATTTTGCTTCCTCATAGAGGACGCTTTGTAATGTTAACAATTTCGAAAAAATTTTAATTCATTTAATTAAACGTTCCAAAATTAAAAAAGTCTAATACAATGTTCTAAGCAATTGTCCAGATAGTGTGTGGAAGCATATGTAGATGTATGTGTGGGTGTGTTTGTGGATGGGTGGATGTCAAACTTTATTGTGAACACGATAACTTGAAGACAGTTCCAGATAAATTGATGAAATTTGGAGGGCTTATTTCCACCAGTAATATCTCAAAACTGACCAAGGGATTTCTAAAAACAATCATTTCATTTTTTAGCACTTTATATTATTTGAAAAATCGGGTTTTTATAGTAAAACTGCTTTCATTACATAATTCAAAGTTTTTGCAAAAACATAAAAGAATCCTTGGTTCAAGACGAATCAATTGACATATACCAGTAATAGATTGCATTAAAGAGTGAGGAAGTTATGGTTATTTATATTATTTGAATCATCGATTTTTATAGTAAAAATTTACTCTTTCACATAATTTTAAATTATAGCATAGATGCAAAAGATTCATTGATTCGAGACGCATCGATTTACATGTAACATGAATACATTTTATTGAAGAGTCCTCATAGATGGAAAATTTTCTCTAACAAAGAAAAAAATGCATACTTTCAATATTTTTCAAGCTTATGTTTCTGTCTTACCGAAAATCTTATTTTCAGAATATCAGAGAGCATATCAACATGTCAATCGATGTGTTCTGCTTCAATGAACTACTTTTTAACTTACTGTAATGTTATATTCCAAATTAAATAAAGTTTTCTTCATATAAACAATGTGACCTTTTTTTCAAACTCTAAGTCGCTATTGATTAATCGAGAATGGTCATCGAAAGCTCATTAATAGGTCAATTCACGCGCCTCGAAGTCGCAAAAAATTACATCAAATACAATTATCTCATATTGCCAATTAGAAGAAATCTTTTCAAAAACAAAGTAAATAATTTTGTTGAGGATTTCAAAAACAATATTGGCAGGTTATGGTAGGTCATGAGAGGTTCTTCAATTGGGCAATCGATGCATCACGCATATATTTTTTCAATTTATCGATATTGCTAGATGATAAGAGGTCATAGAAGGTTCGTCAATAGGTCATTCGACGAGTATCAAATACGCGAACAAACATGTCAGATACAGTACTGTAGTATTTCTAATATAAACCAAGTTTTTCTCATATAAACAGAATACACATTTTTTTGAAACTTCAGAAATTGGTACTGGTGGGTCATAAGAGGTTCAACAATAGGTCAATCGATTCGTCTCGAAGATGCAAAAAAATAGACTAGATATCGTATTGTTGTATTTTAAATATCAGAACCGTAAATAAAGTCGGCGTCAAAAGTACGCGACTCTCACTTTGAACGCTTGCAACTCGTTCAAAAAAAAATCGCAGAAAATATTGGCCAGGAAAACGTGTAAGCTTAAGGTCTCTCGAATTGAAAGATATGTATATTGTTGTTCTAACAACATTTTTACGATAGCACTGATGTAAAACCTGCCAAAAACAAGGTTTTGGGGGCACTTTTTTCAATCCTCGACTTTCGAGGTTTTCCAAAACTAGTTGGACGTCTTGAAAAATCTGAAAAAATTCGCAGACGCTCCTTAAGGTGTCCAGAATGCAACGCAGTTTTCCAAATTTCGAAATATGAATTTTTTTAATAATCACAGACCATTTTCCACGAACATGTTATCTGGGAAAGAAATAATGATAGGATGTTGTTTTACGGTTTAAGATGTGCAGTTTTGTAACGTGATTGAAGTGCAAGTTGAAAAAATGAAATTACATCATTAATTCGCGAAATAAACCTTCACGCATATTTCGGAATTTAATGAGAATAGCCGCCCTATAAAAAGTGTTAGAAAAAAAGTATCCATTTCATAACAATAGGGACCTCAGAAGGAAGGGGATACCGGCTCACCCACAGGTCGATAGCCATAAAACAACTTCCTATCATTATTTCTTTCCAAGATGATATGTTTGTGGAAAACGGTCTGTAATTGGTGAACAAATTCATATTTCAAAATTTGGAAAACTTAGTTGCATTCTGGACACTTTAAGGAGCGCCTGTGAATTTTTTCGGATTTTTCAAGACGTCCAGCTCATTTTGGGAAGCCTCGAAAGTCGAGGCTTAAGAAAAGCGCCTCAAAAACCTTGTCTTTTGGTACGTTTTACATCAGCGCTATCGTAAAAAATTGTCTAGAACAACAATATACATATCTTTCAATTCGAAATAACTTAAGCTTTCACGTTTAGCTGTCCAATATTTTCTGCGATTTTTTTTAACGAGTTGCAAGCGTTCAAAGTGAGGGTGGGACTTTATAATTTCGCGCCCTCCTCCCAAACGCCACGGGTTAATATTGGGTTAATTTGGTCCCATTTGCGCCCCCTCACGACGGGCGCCCAGTGCGGGGGCACCGACGACGCCGCCCTAGTTACGGCTCTGTTGAATATCAATAAAGTTTTTCTCATATTACCAAGGTAAATTTTTTTTAAATCTCTATAAACTAAAAAAGAACTACTTCTACATGGCCGATCTAGCTCAAAATCCTATCAGACCAGGATAACAGTCGGAGCTATACAATTCGACCAACTTTCATGATAAGCTCTTTTATATTTTGAGATATGGTGAACTGAACGGAAAAGATTGCTTGATTCAAGACAAATCGATTGA
Organism: Andricus grossulariae; assembly: GCA_011634705.1. NCBI lineage: Eukaryota > Metazoa > Arthropoda > Insecta > Hymenoptera > Cynipidae > Andricus > Andricus grossulariae. The sequence continues at coordinate 20,510 of JAABKJ010006654.1, forward strand.
CCTATAGTATTATTTCATTGTTTTGAAGAGTTCGGAAGTTATGGTCATTTATATAATTTGAAAAATCTCTTTTAAACAAAAAATATTTTTCCATCCACATGATTCAAAGTTCATGTAAGTATACAAATAGTATATTGTGCTACAAGTTGAAAAAGCGAGAGATTTAAAACGAGTGTGAAGTTAGCCACCCGAGCGGAGCGAGGCTGGCTATCACACGAGTTGTAAATCGTCGCTTTTTCAATATGTGGGACACGATACTTTCTCTATAATTTGTTTAAAAAGTGCTAGTTTTTGTTTACCTGTTTTTTTTTTTGTAAAAAGAAGGCGATTTTTTGTCGATTGACGTAATAATAACAATGTCAATTATCAAAACCATGACAATAATACGGCCGTAACAATAATCTGGTGAGAATGTTTGGTCAGAATGCAAATAACTTTGCATATTTGCTGGAGTCAATGTCGAAGCACAGTATTTTCGGAGACACAGACGGTGTTTTTTTGCTTTTGCCAAGCGACGAACCATCAGCACGACAATCAATAACTTTTTGGAAATTGATTTAGGTTAGGAACGAGAGTCGGAAAATAGAATGAAGTTGGTTGCGCACGATGCACGAGCTCACCCGAGGCAGCACGAACACACTCGAAGTAACACGAAGTAGTTTGCACTTGATTTACTTTTTCCATTGTGCCTCCCTTTTTTCACTGCATCCATTTACTTTTTTCACTGCGTCCCTCCACTTTTTTCACTGTTGCCCGAAAAGATCGGCACTGCGCATGTGCCACGTCGTCGACCAAAAATCGGTTACTTTTTACACAAAAACAGTTGGAAAAACTGGCACTTTTTCGCGAATTATAGAAAAACAAATTTTTATCAAAATACATGAAATTTCGGGTGCAGTTCCGAATGGGTGAACCCTTCTATTTTGTTGAAACAACGTACACATACGTTATTTCGATGCGCTGATTACGGAAATCATCGTGAAAATTGGCGACAAGGACGTCTTTATAGTAAAAAACATGAAAAACCCCATAAAAATTATGATTTTTCTCCTTATCTCAGTAAATACGAAGAATTTTGAAAAATGTTCCAAACAAAAGTTGTAGCTAGTATAAAAATACATATATCAATTGTGTCATAAACTGATAATACTGACTGGTTACGGAAATGTTTTCAGTCACGCTCTTCCCCTTTTCCAGGGGGGGGGGGGGGCTACGCATATAC
>JAABKJ010006655.1:0-21731 GCA_011634705.1 Andricus grossulariae
TGTCATCGTCGACAGGAAGGAAACTATCGTTAGGACTAAACGGAGGGGTTGGACTAGACGAGGGACTAGACATTGGACTCATACCTCCCTCTTCAAAAGTGGCGTCCAAATTGCCGATTTGATGAAATCGCGTGTTACGGAGCGATCTACAAAATATGGAAAAAATAATAGGTAAAAATTAAACAAGAAACGTATACTTCTAAAACAATTTTCACATTTTCATGTTAATAGAAACTTATTACTGACATAATCAAAAGAAAAATTCAAAATAATATTGGTTATGTTAAATGGCTTAAGGTAAAGTAAAATGTGTTTGCGAGTTCAAACGGTTTCTTTTCTATTTGTTATAAAACGGAGAGACATTAGTATGAAAAAAATAGTGTAAGCATACCAAAAACATGTTTTTCAACTTGCGGAATTTGCGAATCCATATTCTCAGAATCGGGGAAAAATATAATAACCATAAGAATTTACAAAAAACTCAGCAACAATAAATAAAACTTAAAAGGAATACAAGGTAATTTTACACACGTAGACTGAACGCTCATACATTCATATTATTGATCCCTATGCTATCTACGGAAATAACTTTCCCTTCAGGTTCGATTTATGTAAGTGCACCATTGCGAGTCGGCTTATTTTTGCACAAGACCTTTTTGCATATATTTTTAAAGTATATATCTTATAAAATATTTTGAAAACGAAACGTTTCTCATTTTACAGCATAAGCTTAAAAAATAAAAAGCTAGGAATTGTGTACTTGTCGCCCAATTGAAATTAAATATTTATAAAAATCTATCTAAGATAGGCGAACATTTTTATTTCATCTTAAAAAGCTTTTAAAAAATCTCATTATTCTGAGAATTGAAATTTTATTACTTATGAGTTAGTTTTCAAATTAATAATATAAAATTGTAGTTTAAGAATTTCTGTAATACTCACGATGAAACAGTTGAGAGACTATCGTCATTGGGTACTTCTATATTTGTTTCTTCTCTCAGTACCTAAAATTCGGGTAAAATTATACAAATTAAAAATAAAAACAACCAAATTTATCACATAAATTTACCAGAATGAAATATATACAGGAAAACTAATACTGAACAATATGGCTTGCTAAATCTTAGCCCGAAGTGAAACAATTTAACGTATTTCACTGAAAAGGTAACAAGTTACTGTCAAATTTTTGGAAACAACTTCAGCCAGACAGCAAAAAAAAAGAATACTGAATAGACATGATCGATATGAGAAAAGAAGGCCGCGAAGAATCTTAATAATTTAATATTCTAAGGCTTACTTTATATCTATTTATTATTTTAGAGTGATATTTACCTCTCCTACTTTGTGATATAATTTCTCCAGTACGTCTTCACATCTTTGTAAAGTTTCCATTTTCAACCTGTGTAATTAAAAAATTAAAGTTATATACACTACAGTTACAAACACTTTTAACAAAATGAGACTTACTATGTTAATTTTAATTGATTTTTATGAATTTAATCAATTTTTAAAATGTAATATATATATATATATATATATATAAGACGCTAAAAATACGTACTTTTTCTTGGACTGAGTCAGTACTTCATAGAGGCATTCCATCTTCTTCAGTGACTTTAGATCATTCATTTGACGATGCTTTTCGATCATCATCTCCAGGAATGGAATATACCTTTTTACATCCGAGAATCTCCTATCGTATTCTTCGTCATCACTGCCTAAGAGCTGATGCACATCCAAATCAATATCGTCAGACATCGACTTTGATAAGTCGTCCATATTATCGTGCATAAAGGTCCTTCCAGTTTCGATCGTCAGCAAGAAGTTATTTGTATCATCCTTAAAATTTACATTCGCTAATCTCTTGTCGAGACTATCCTGAGAAGCACGGCTTTCTTTCCCATGTTTCTCCCTATGTTTCTTTTCCTTATGTCTTTTCCGTTCAGACCTGTCTTTCTTTTCTGACTTGTGTTTCTTGTCCTTGTGCTTCTTGCTTTTCTTTGGATTTTCGGGTGGTAATTCTATGTCTGCTAGATTTATAGTCTCGATGTATTCAGACACATCGATCTTGTTGGTAAGTTTTTCTTCCTCGGTTTCTACTCTACTTTTAATCGATGTAGCAGCAGGGCGAGTTTGATCGAAAGGTGGAGGTTTATCTGAATTTTCGTCTTCGTCAAAGTTACACAGCAATGCAGGCTCAGTTGCATGTGGACTGGGTGTTCTTCTGAACCTGCGAGTCCTGCCGAACATATCCACTTTGTCGAACTTGCTCACGACGTCATACTTCTTTAATACGTTGAATCTCCTCATTGTGTCGTTTGGAAATTCTGTAATTAAAATATTATCAAAATTTACTTTTCGTTGAAAACGTAAAATAATTGCTTTTCTAATGGACTCAAGACTTTAGTCAAAAGTCTCTTATTAAATATTAGAACTTGAAATACAATAATTACTTATAAGCAAATAATTAGAAAAAATTTATAAATTTATAAAAAATATTTCAACCCAGGTGTATGCGATTTTTGGTCCTTTTATATTAAATTCGAGAGTTTAAGAGCATCAGAATGTATTCATTTATCATGAATAACTAAAGCTCGATGGTGCTAGTGACGAAAAAGAAAGATGCCGCACAGTAGTGTGAAGTGATATTTTTGGTGTAAAAATTAAATACCTTTCATCAGGAATATCATAGATGAATACCTACAGAATATGGGAAAAATATAGCGCAAGTTATAACAAATTTTAACCTTAAAAACGACGTCAAAGTTGACAATTTTTGGATAAAAATTAGTTTATCGATTATCATTTATTATTATTGTCTTGTAAAGCTGGTCCATTCAAGTCCCGTATCACTGCGGTTAAAACCTATTGTACTACGCATTTTTAATTTTAAAACCCCGGTGAAACTGAAGTCTATACACGGGGCACCCTCGCTGCTTAAGTAACATTCAAATCCTTTAGCATGAGTACATATACCACCAGATGACTGCACTTCACTGGGTATGGGCCTGTGAACAACATTTTTCTTTTACTAGTGTGGGCTTAGAAACACTGTATGAATTTAACCACAACCAGTGATAACCCACAGCTGCATCCGATTTGTTTAGAATTACTCACATTTGGCCAGGGGAGAGGAAAACTGCAGAAAACCAAATCCCGAGTTCAGCCGGCTTTTCGACAGTCGAATTTGAAGGCAGACATTTGACCCTACACATCGAATACACACGATCATCCTCGGCGTCAAACATCCCGCTCAACGTACGATTCGGGGATTTTTCGGGTTACCGATTTCGAAGCCGAAGTCAAAATGTCATCAATCGAAGTGGGGTATCCAATATGCCGGACAAACATCTTAAAGTATACCCGATATGACTGAATGTCTCAGGGGGTTTTCGGGTCGCTAATTTTGAATTCGAAGTCATCGGTCCGAAAAATCACCAAGTAGTATTTCATTCATATCGGTTTTGTTTCACAAATTTTGTATCCATATCGAATCCACTATTTCGACTTTGGATTCGAAATTAGCGCTTCAAAAGCCTACGAATAGGAATATGGAGACCAAAATAGGATAGAAAATTACTTTTTGGAGGTTTCTCGTGGCGTTAATTCCAATCACGAAGTCGAAATGTGAACATTTAAAATGACGGATCCACAAGAATAATTCAGACCTTAAAGGTTTCGAATAGCATCTTCAATCGCTTATTTCGTCGAACCACGGAGTCCTAGATTAATTTTCAGACCTCACAGTAAAAAAAGGATCACTTTTGTTGCAGAGCATTTTGCTCCGACGATCATTTGACTCTCGAGATCATAATGATCTGTCTATTCGGATCATTTTGATCTGCTTTCAGGGTCATTTTCAGACTCAACAAAATGGACGCCAATTTTTGTCGTGGATGTTATAACGATCGAACGATATTGCACGATTAGGAACCATAAAAAGATATCATATGAGCTAAAGTACTCCAAGAACGTCTGCCAAATGGAAGTGACTTGAAAAATGATCCCGAATCAGATCAATATGATCTCAAAAATAGATCGTTCATTTCGGCCAATGAAAATTTTGTTGACTTCGGTATCGTTTTTGTTGTATATCAAAATGATATTGATTTCAGTATCGTTTTGAACATTTTTTGTTACTGTGCTGATTTGGAATCAGGCATGAAAAAATCTACAAAAAAAAGCATATCACATGAAATATAATACCTAAGCGCACAAGGTAACTGTTAAATAAATTTTATCCAAAAAATGTTAACTTTGCCGTAGATTTTAAAAGTTAAATTTTTTTGAACTTTCTCGATATTTTCCTCGTATTCTGTAGGTATTCATCTATAACCTCCAACAGAATTAATCTTTGTCTGATATTCCTGTCGGAAGATACGCATTTTTACACAAAAAATGTTACTTTACCCCACTGTGCGCTTTTCTCCTTTTTTCCTCACTAGCGCCACCAAGATGCAGAACCCAATACATATTAACCAACATCAGTTCTGAAAGAAATATGATTAAGTAAATACAATTACCAGACAAATTAAAAAAAAGTTAACCGTTTTTTCCTTTATTAAACTAGAAAATATTATATACAACATTACATTATTTCTTAATTCTATTAAGTTTTGGTCAATATAAAGTAGGATATCAGGATAGCTGTAAGATCTGGAATAAGTTGAAACCTTCTGAAGATCTTGCGTCATTACGATTTAGCCATCATTTTGATTTCATTCCATTTGCATGTTACTTGTTGAGCATCGATTTAAATATGCTTCCTTATCTTTGCATGCACAATTTTATAAAAAAAAAACTCAAAAAAGGCACAAAAACTCTCAATTAAAATAGAGCCCAAGGTGAAAATAATTCGCGTTGAAATCCGCGTGGAACTCGCATGAAATGTGTGTGAATTCTACGTGGCGTTATGGAACCTTTTTATGCCCCTAATTTGGACGAATTTCGCGTGAATTATCTTTACCTGGACCAAAGGATATTTTTAATTAATTAAGGTTTCACATTCTCAATCAATACATTGTTTAATTGCTTAGCTGAAATGCCTATATTTTTAGAGCAGGTGTGTCTTGTTTCAATAGTATAACTTTATACAAACTGTTCAAAAATATTCATACGATATCGTATATCATTCGTGTTCATATTGAAATTGTTTAATATTCAGTCACACATTTCATAAAAATAATATTTCTTTACACTGTAGTCAATCTTACTCTATAATGTTAATAAAACGTGGAATGTATGCATTTTTCAAATTTCAAGACCCACATTTATTGTAGGTATAACATATTTCCATATGTATTAATTCTTTTAATAAGATAATGAGTTGTTAATTGAAATATTTCTAACTAGCTGTATTTGGAAAGCACAGCCCAACCTACCAGGGTTGCGGTAGCCGCAGTTAAAAATAAAAATACAAACATCCTAGGATTGAATCATTTGTTAGTTTCATTCGCTAGCATCTTATGCGTTCGAAAAGTAATTTTTTAACATATGCAGCAAAAAAGAAATAGTATATTCTGTGACAAGTGCGGAAAGTAAGCAGTTTTAGACGAGTATCAAATTTTGCAGCACGAGGCAGGGGCGAGACGAAATCGGGCTATCACCTGAGTGCTGCAATTCACGCGAGATACAACATCAAAATCCAAACGTAAATTCAGTTTAAAATAAATTTAGAAGCTCAGTGAACAGTATGAAACACTGATAAGGCACCTCACGCGCTGCCCTTGGCACCAAAAGTCGGAAAAGTTCGAGTTGCCAGAACTCTTGATGGAGTATGTACTCAGAGCAGCATGACACATGGAAATGCTCACACAGATTCGAGTCATACTATGAAATACGGATTTTGCTAAAATGCAATACTTTAAGTGGTCATATTTAAAGAACGAAGCGACCAATAATTCTTTTTTTTTATCACATCTAACCATATTATATCTAACCCTTTGTTGCCTGCTAGTTTTTTATTTAAATCTGCCGAAGCATTTAATCGTTAAAACATAAAGAATAGTGCTAACGCGGGCCTGATTTAGGCGATACTTGCAAAGCTGGGCAACTCTTATGCCCATTATCTTTCTTTGGAAACGATCGACCTCCTTCAAACTTCATGTACAATTAAGATATCACTGTTCTTATTCAGTCAAAATTTTAAAGAATTCTGCATAGAAGTCGAATCGCGCCTGTAATACCTTACGCTGTCGCAAACAATATCGATTTAATTATGAAAATCTGGATGCGTATGGAAATTTTTGCATTTTTGACATATTTGAATGTTAATTGTAACGATAAATAAATCCAGATCTCTTCTAATAAGATTATATTCTATATAATTACGAGAGTACAAATACTGGAAATATGACCGACAATAATATATTTAACTTAAATAAAAAGAGTAAGCGACTTCCTAGGATAAACACAGCAAAACCGACTCTGGTTCACCTCCCCTGAAGATAGTAGGCGCCCTGGTTGGCCCCACGATCACCAGTGTTTAGTCTACGACTCTATGGTGACTATGGGACTCTATCGCTGCAAGTAGCCAGCATTATCCAGGGAATCCAAAAGTAAACAGTCAGGGCCGTGGAACCACTTCTGTTGGATTCTTCGGCGATTTCTAGTTCTGATATTCATAATTTTTAACCTTATCGTTCAAATCAGATTCACGAGCTAACACTCTCCTGTACGTATTGTCAGAGATACCATATTTCTGTAAAACGTCTTGTTTTGGTACCTTTCACTTGGCCTGCAAGCTCATATTGCTCTTTGAACGTTAAACGCCGACAATATCAATCCTAGGAACTCCATGCACCCAGGTTACGTAAATCCAGGTTCTAGTATATGTCGTTGGGCTGAACATTCCAAAAGATACTTTGTTGTAATCTCAATAATTCTCGAACACTCGCAGTTTCCTTAATGCGGTTTTTATATTTTAAAGTCACATTTTCTGCTCATATAGCTATATTGGAAGGTGATACTTCCAAAGCACGCAGAATGTTTAGTCATAACCAAGTTGCTATCAAAGTATTATGCACCAAAATACAAGAAACTGATCGACCTGAATATTTATGAAGATTTTTTTACTTTTATGCTACGTTAAATTAAGATTCTATGCACTACTGGAGTATCAAAATTTTTTCAATTAAAATCAAATTTAGTTTTTAAAAAACGGAAAAAATGCTTTAAATTAAAAAAAATAACGAAAAGGAAAATTGGATGCTCAAGAAATATGAAATCACTACATTTTCGATATTTCTAGACAAAATAAGTTAAATTTGAATATAATGGGGTTCGGGATGCAAAAATAATAACAGGTGTCAAGACCGAACATCGTCGGTGAGACGAAATTCAATATGGCGCTTGGTATGCGTTTACTTCTAATTAAATATATGAGGGTAAATAAACTTTAAATATAGGTTTAGTGCTCATATACGAAACTAATTTAGACTTTTAGTGCTTATATACGAAGCTAATTTAAACTTTTAGTGGAAATTATACACACATTGGGAGATATGGTGAACAATGCTTAACCTAACCCCACTTTTCAACAGGCAGCCAGAGAAGGATTTATGAACCTTTTACGAGTGCTATATCATAAATATTGATGAAAATTTTGAAAAATGTATCGTGTAATGTTTACACGGTATAAATGGCACTTTATACGTATTCGCAAGATTTCTTTGGATGAAATTCGTATCTCATTGACAGAAGGTCTAGTATTCGGCTCGGCGCAGCCACCTACGATTTGTTTTACATCATGAACCTCATTGGCAATTAAAAATTATTTAAAAAATGCATTTAGAATTGAAAGTCGTCAATGGACTTTAATAGAATGCTCCACAGACTTTCCAATCAATCCACTAAAATACGACTGTATTAGTTTTATTGCATTTCTGAAATTCACTGAAATTGCAGGCATCCAACTCAATTCACGGACGAATTTTCTAATTGAAATTCAGCAATTGGACATTGAATACAAATCACGCCGTTGCAATTGGAAGTGCGTTTAGCCAGAATTGTCAACTTCATTTCGCAATTATATTCAATAGATTTCAATTGAATCTTTTTTTTGCAGGGCTCAGCAAGAACCTTTCGTATATCGCACTAGTCAAAGCGTAACCACAGGCATAGATATTTTAGTCAAAGGTTATGTAACTATTCACATTCATTTCCTTGGTATCCCACCTTACCAATCTGAGCCTGCCAGAAAAAAAGAAGTGATTGGAAAATTTCCATAGGTCAGAAGCCTTAGTGAATCCGAAATCTCAATTGGAAATTTCAAATAGGGATCAATTCACTACTATTTCAAACTTAACGTTTGATTTATTTATTAACTATTTATTTCACGGATATGCCTTATATTAGTTAAGAATGAAAAATGCATGACAGAACTTGACACTCTGGAATATAATTAAGGCTCACTCGCTGGCTGATTTACAAGTTCTTGATTTGTTGTAAAATATGAGGAAACCTAAAAAAATTTCGATCCGAATCAAAAATTGCGAAAAATAATGAAAAAATGTCTGTTCAACCGGAGCAGATTAAAATCATTCGAATCTTGAGGCGAAGGGCTGGTCACTGAGAAATCACAGATTGAGGTTCGATTTAAATGCGTCATTATGATTCAAAAGGCGACCGCCCAATCCGATTTTTTAAAAGAAACCGATTCATTAAAACAACCCTTCAATCATTTCTTTTTTCCTGGGCTGTACCCTATTCGCAATAAGTACCAAAAAGCAAAGTATGGCGGCCACTCGACGGAACTCTATAAGCAGGCACGGTCTGGTTATTTACATGTGAAATACGCAATAGAATTATATTTGATATTTATTAAAAGTAGTATCCAGCATGAAAGCTGCGAAAAAATGATAATTATTAATGATAATTTTGTAAAATCACCGGATTTTAAAACTGAATCCCCATACCTTTGTACTTAACATCACAATAAAATTAAATTATTTCACTACAAACAAACAATTTACAACATAATTATTAATATATATGGTTACAAAATTGATAATTGCTTTTAAATACGCCCTAAGAACCTAACCTAAGAGCATCTTCACAACATTCTTTTTTTACTATTCTGACAATGCATATACGATCTGAATACTTACCCAATTAGATGGCCACGAATGCAGCGAGGAGCTACTCACTAAGAAATATGCAAAGTATTATTGCGGCAGTCTCAATCGAATTCGTATAGAGAGTTCCAAGATTTCTTCGAGATTGTCGGGGGTTGCGAGATTTCCAAAACCTCTCGCGATCGAGACTCTAGGAGAAATCAGACTCGGCTAAACTCGGCGGCGTTCGGATGAGTCGGCTGATAGTTCGTCTCACCGAGGCAGTGTGTGCATTACGAAGGTTCGAATGCTTTTGTTGTGTGAATGCTCCACACTTGGCGAAAGATTTCTAAGAGTTCCAATAATTCTCCTAAGACGCGCGGAAATCTGAGATTTCTCAGTGACTAGCCCCTCGGATTGCAGCGCCTCTTTATTTCGTGCTCGCTGGGAATAAAATTGAGAGAGGAATGCTATTGAATCAATAGGAGGAACGATCATCCTTGTTGAAAAAGCAGATGCTATTGATTCAAATGAATATTAAACGAAACAATGAAGATTAATTTCGGTTAAACAGTAATGCTATGAATTCTATAATATATACACTGTTAGAAAGTTTTATAGCGATTTTACTACATACGTGATGGAACTAATATGCATCAGACGGGTAGCTAAAACTTTTTCCGAAAAAAGCTACAGATGAAAATTCCAGATACGAAAAATAATTTGAAGGTTAGTTTTATATTTCCTTCATTTATTTGAATACCTAGGTACCCCGGAGTGTTATCGATACTGAGAAGTTAGCAGTATAAAGAGTTAATAAGTATACACAAATTACGCCTAAATTTTACTAGTGACATTTTTTTATTTTTTGGTTATAGGGTAATACGCGTCACTAACCGGTACTCGGGGGGCACGAGTATCAGAGTACCCGGTTTGGAGTTCATATCACTAAAAATGATATATTATAGTTCAATTATGAAAATTACTTGAGCCATAAACTATAAAATTTAGAAATTAAATTTTTTTAAATTATTTCTATACATGTGTTAAGATCACTATTCCGGAATTGTAAATTTACCATAAAAAAAGTATAGTAAAAATGTGGCAAAATTATAAACATTTTCAACAGTGTACATGTGAATTAATAAGATAATTTTCAATGAGGGCGATAGTGTGGAGTTCAATAGAATGGTTCTCAGTGTATATCTTCCATTTTGTCCGATGCAACAGGATAATTCGAGCAAAATTGACGTTGGCGCCATCTAGATTTCGGACACTGAAGGTCTTCATACCTCTGCTGGTGTTCACAGTTTTCAATATTTTTTATAGGGCACCATTACACTTCATATCGAACAAATAACTGAGCCTTAAAACTTATAACACAATAATATACCTCATGTTTCAATTCAGATCCTCACATAATAATGACATTTGGCACGAAACACTTTCTGCAGTTTTAAGTCTCTTGAAATCTTCACTTAACGGAAGGTACTAAATAGAACTATTATTACACTTAACGACACTAAGAAAAATTCACTTTTTTGTTCACACTGTAGCTGAAAGAAGATTAAACCGACAACTGGTGAATTAAATAATGTTCATTTTCGAAGCAGTAGCACTTTGCTGTAAGTTATTCCAAATTTTTTAATTTGGAGTGTATTGGTACCACAAGAATCTAGTTATTCATATCGGAATCTTGATGCGACACTCAAGTATCCTGCGGGAATCTGGTACTAATGAGACGCTATTGGCACGCACGACTTGGCAAGGTGGGATTTCGGAAAAAAAACCATGTTGGCTGGTAAAATTTTCAGCAATTAGGACAGTTTCAATTGTAGGATTGGGCCGCTTACTCATTCTCAACCACTTGTTTCAACCTTTTTTCGCAGACCGATTTTCCGTCCTAACTCGGCCCTGGTCATTAACATGTAGGAATTAAGAAACTTTTCAGATGTCTATCGCCACAGGGTATGGATATTAAAAGACAAATCTAATGTGTTTCAACTTCCTTAAGTTCACTGTGGGATTAAACAGTATTTAAGGGAAACCCAATTACTTCACAAAAATGAATTGAATTGTACCTAAAAACGGGGCTAAGCGGGTCAGTGTGGAGTAAGGTGGGAAAACCGCAATTCTCTACTGCATGACTTGATATTGTTTTTTCTGGATCAAAAACGAGTTTACCGCTGTACCTCACATGTCCCGCGAAGTCTGGTTTTACAGAATATGACCAACAATTTGATAGTTTGGGTATCCAAAAAGTTTCAAATTCTACAAAATGAAAGCTCCCTACCCGAAACGGCGACCTCAACAAGATCGACTTTATAATTTCGGATTCCTATATCCCAAAAAAAATTTTGTACTAATGAGATGTCCGAAGATTAAAGCCACTTACAGCATTTAGTGTAGTGAGGAGTAATTATGGCTTGTCATGTGCATTTTCATTCTGAATCACATAAGACCTTCTCACTGGTAGAGAGAAGAGCATAACTAGCTATTCTATTCATCTCTATTCTCCATCGATGACAAAGCAACGGAAAATGCAGAGGGTCCAGAGACAGTGTGGCAACCTAGTGTCTGCTTGCTGATTGGCTCAGTTTTCTTATACATATACTACAGATTTATATATATATATATATATATATATCTGTAGATAACCACGGCTTAAAATGTCGGCATCCGGCCAGGTTGCCACACTGTTCCTGGACCCTCTGTAACGAAAAATTTTCGTTGAAGACATCTGGTGGCCATAGCAGTAAGGAATAAAGCATTGCCTCCTTCACCTCTATGACCACCCGATGCTTTTCTCAGCCAAAATCTGAAGCAGTTATAAATTATATCCATGCTTCAATGTTGTTACCAGCAAAAATGTGACAAATGTTACGACGGCGGAATGGGATGAATTAATTATTAAAAAGTGGATAAACCAAGAAGGGGAAAATGAATAAAAATACAAGTAATACTGCTTTAAGTATTTTTACCGTTTCCCCTTTATGATATATTCATTTTTTTAAATCATTCCATTTTGCATACTTGCCATACTTTGAATTCATACACAACAAAAATTGCAAATAGAGGGACGGGTAACGGTTGGCGCTAGTGTCGGCTATGCATCGGTCATTGTATCAACTTCGCTACCAATATTTATTTTTAATTTTGTTTTGGGTGAAAATCACATCTGTTTATCTCTTTTCTCCAAATTCAGTTCCCCAAAAAATTTTGCAGTTGGATATTGCTGCAAACTGATTTATAGAATTTACGACCAAAATAACTGCCCATTCTTCATGTCACTTTAAGACGTTAAGAAAGGTCGAATATTTATTTAAACGAGGGGTTCATTCCAACGAGTAAATTGAGTAATCCAGCATTTGGAAGTCATGTTTTCTTCACGGCAAACGATGCGTCATGAATTTCCAAGAATTAGAAGAAAAAAAAACATTCCTCACACCTGGTTGTTTGCATTCGTGATGTTGACATCTAGTAAGATAATTTCTTGCAGTACCTTCACTTTAAAGTTAAATTCACTTCTCACAAAGCTACCGCGTTTACATAGAGCAGTGACGCATCAACCAACGTTCGACGCCATTTTGGGATAAACAAACTTCTCTTTGATAAGAACAAAGTAGCAACGATTTTGCTCGAATTTTGTCTAGTGGCAATGCTGGGTATGTAGAGGAGCGTTATGTATATCTTAAATGTACTCTTTAAAAGATCACGAGTAATATTAATTATTAATTGTAATATCAGACGGATCACTTATACATTCGCGAAAAACGATGTAATATCTAAACATATTTCATGTTCCTCCCTTTTCCCAAAACATGCATATTTACATAACTTTAATTATTTAAAAAGAATAAAATAAAAAAATGTACCTTTCGAATAATTTTATACTCAGAAGACAGTCAACATGTGTTCAGCTCTCAATCGATGTCCATTCATGACCACGACTATCACACAACTGAATACGCGGAAAAGAAAAATCCAAGATGGCGATCAACGCTTAGTCCAATCCTGACTAGTTTTACTTTGGCTCAACATGAACTAATTTTCTTACCTTTAAATATTGCAATGTAGCACAATGAGGATTTTATTAAAACAAAAATATTAACTCTTGTTTACCCTGTATGGTTTTGTTTAAATAAATAGAAAAAGTAGTTTTGTGAAAAAAAAGTATACTGGTATCAGCTTCTTCCGGAAACTGCGCACGCAACGCCAAATGGGCGTTGGCCAACCAATGGGTGCACACAAAGAGAACATATATCACAGCCGCCATTTTGTAAAGGACCTTAGGACTACAAAATAACACGAAACGTTTACGTAAGATATCAGGAATTACATAATTGCCAAACCCATTCTGCGAGTTTTCTTATTTAAAACATATTTCTCACTACATCAGCTCGTTAATTTAAAACATCTGCATTTTGGACTTCAAATTTTAAAAGCTTGAACTCGAGAATTAATATTCTCAAACGATGCTCAAATGTAACCAAAAATCGCATAAACCAGATCCTGTAGAGGCTTTACGTACCGCGTCTTATATGAGGAATAATTTAACACTATTCACAATCCACTTTACAACACTCGAGGCGTGTTTTGACAAAGAGAAACGCATTTCTACTTCGCATCCCTTGTAGGACAGCATTCATCGGTGGTGTGGTGGTTGCTGCGACGTAAATGGCGACCCAACAGGCGCATTGTTGCACTACTCAATTGAAGATTTCGCGAGTTCTAAACATCTTATCAATACGTCGCTTGTCCTACTTCAACCGTCTCGCGAAATATGTACGAACAACATAAACTAAATGCTAGTAATTGTACTGGAATTCGATACGTTCAGTGTATGCTCAAGAATAAAACAAATGTCGTCCTGCGCCGGTTCTACTTCGCGGACTTCACCACTAGCGTGCCTTAACTGCGTTAGTCGGCCGTGTCTCCCTCCACCCGGAACTCGACATTGGCAGGCCTCGTGCAGCACCGCCAACCGACCACTGCGCAACGGGAAGTCGTTCAACCGCCATATTGAGAACTACCACAGTGATCAGTGACATGCGTAGATGGACAAACGGTAGCAACCAGAACAAATTTTGTCACAACTGCGATCCTTACGTATTATGTTGTTTGTATTATACACTCTGAACGTGGGAGGGCAGACAGTGGGGTTTTGTTCTACAAGCTGGTAGACATTTCAATTATGTTCTGTTCATTTTCGGCGATGGAAAGTAATACGATAATGAGATGTAATAATGATATTGGTAAAAATTCACATTTTGAGGTTGACTACGATTCGACATGTCTGATGATCAATCTGTGAAAATGAGTCACGCGAAGATAAGGAACTCGTAAAGTTTTAATTATGAAAATTGAACTGCAGAATAGGATATTTGTACAAAAAGATTTAAGCTTTAATTTAAAATTTCAATATTTACATCGTACAGCTCGTTCGGATTACGAAAATTTCCGTGATACTTACCCCGGCGATATACTCCTACCAATTAATCCTACTGAAAATTCTGTAATACTATAGACGCGATTATTTACATAAATGGAAAATATAAAGTTTGAGTGAATTTTTAATACCATTTTTTTAGAAGGAAAACTCATTATTCCAGGGTAAGGTTCATAGATAAAGATATAAATAGGTAATCTAAGTTCAGTCCAAATTTCAGCCGCCATTTTTTTCTCAATAGTTTAAATAATTTTTTTATTTTGAAGTAGATTTTGTACATGTTTATAAATAATTGAAAAAATTGGGAATTCTAATTTTTAGTTATTTAATTTCCTACCGTGAGGTTTTTTTTACAAATCGATAGCTAATTTCAGATTCGAACATGGCGGTGCATTTAGATGACATTTTATGTACATCACCATAAAAATCAATATAGGAAGTTTTTTCAATCGGTCAGTTACAATTTTCTGAAGTTGAATTAAATTTTCAAGCCTTTGAGTGTTTATGACTATTCCTGTTATATCGAAGTATCTTATCTGGAGATCGATCATCATATTTAATTATTATTTTAATATAAGTCATTTGAAACACTTGAGATCAAATGTTGAAACGAATTTTAAATATTCTTAAATTTTGGGTATAGAGAAAAATCTGGAATGTTCGTCGAGTGTATGCCGTGAACGTTGTAGACGGTCTCATGGGTGTATTACTACTGTAATCAAGTTTGATACAAAAATAAAATCATCTAAAACCATATATATAATTCAGAAGTGACGAGATATAGTGTTCTCAACTCATGCTTCGATATTGAAAATTTCTTGCACCTATTTTAATTCTTTTTAATTGTAATCAAGCCACAATATACAAGCCTTTATCATTTTGTAACATACACACACACGCAGTCACACATATTCTCGCCTCGGAAGTAGTTCCCGTTAGTATTTATATTTCGACTTTTTTACCTCTTAATCATGCAGCAATTAAATCTAGGAAACAATACATTTTTTAAATTATTTAACTACGATTGGGCTATTTCAATTTTCACTTTGGAATCAAATTTCTTGTATTATTTCTCAGAAAGGTGATTGAACTTTGCAATTGATCTTTACCACGGTAGCTCTTGACTGATTGGTTCATTCTAGGGATTTGTCAAATGGTATCTTTGTGATTATTAACGCTCAAGGTTAAGAATTTCTTGTCAATATTTAGTTTCCTTTTAAACAAATACTATTTCTCGCACTTTTCTCTCAACCCTCCCAGATTTCGTTTTCTGACGAAATTCAGTTCTCCAAGATCGTATCTAAAGTCTAACCATAGAAGGTGCAGATATGTGAGTTCTTTCGACAGGCGAGTACCCCTTTTTACACAACCTTTTCTTGTGATTTTTAGTACTGTTGACTGGAACTTAATCTTGTGTAAATATTTATTTGACAAATAATGTAAACATGTTTTGCGGGTATGGAAAAATAAATGGTCTAGAGGGACTCTCTTGTTACGCTCCTGAAATTTTGCTCAATACTGGACTGGATATAACTGGATATCCAGCGGTCGCCCATCGCAGTTTGACAGGTTTCAACAGGCAGGGAAATGGGGTATCATGTCTCGTGCATTGTGCTCTAGTGAAGAGTTGTCTTTCGCTTCCAGTCTTCAATTCGCGGTCTCAGAAAAATTCTACTGTGCAAATAAATGTCTTCTTTCTGTACTATATGTTGCAGACAATAAAACTATATCAAAGTACAGTATTAAACCCTGTAATTTGTCTCTCAGCTATTATTTTGACATTCGTTTCAGAACATTCGCGGAACTGGAATCTCATGAGACGTATTAGATAATCATTTCTGCACTCAGACGGTATTATTGTATATCCTCAAGAGTTATCTAGTGAATATTAAGTGTTAAGTCAGACCAACATTTTGCTTTTCCATATGTGCTCGTTTCTGAAGCGATTCAAAATGGCGATTCTGGAATTCTAAGTGCTAAATTTATACGAGAGAAGTGAGTGAATTTCTTCATTGGCAAGCGTGGACAAGATCAGATAAGATAGTTTTTAATCAGAAATCGTGAGCTACATTGCTGCCTGATCTAGCTCTGGAAAATTGTGTTTTTAAGACTATAGTCCGGGATCCAATAGCAGTTTAGTGTCCATTTTAGGTCCGGATTATTTGATGATTGATTCTTGATTTTCTGTGTTTAAATAAAAAAATGCCATATCTATGAAAGTTTTGAAAATATTTTTTCACAGTCATTTGAAGAAGCGTGATATTTACAAATTTTATTGATGGTGTATATTGATGTAATTGATATTTTTCGAGAAAAACAAAAAAATAGCGTTTTAATGAAAAACCATTTCTGCAGTGTATTTTGTATTATTTCACCATTCTTTTTTTCAATCATATAGTGCTCGCCGAGACGAAGACAATTTCGTTTAAAATATTTTCAATTGGACTGTTAGTTTAATTTTTACAAAATTCGAAATAAATACAAAAATGTAATGTCTGGATGCGAGGGTTCGGTCGATGTTCCAAACCTACAGCTGTCACGATTCGATCCTGTTACTAACACTCGTACACACAGACGTGAAAGTTGGTATTTATTTCGAATTTTGTTAAAATTAAACTAATAGTCCAATTGAAAATATTTCAAAAGAAATTGTCTTCGTATCGGCGAGTACTATATGATTAAAAAAATAATAATTGTGAAATGATAAAAAATACGCTGCAGAAATGGTCTTTCATTAAAACGCTATTTTATTGTTTTTCTCGAAAAATATCAATTAAATCAATATACACCATTAATAAAATTTGTGCGTATCACATTTCTACAAATGATTATGAAAATATATTTTCAAAACTTTTATAACTTTCAGAGATATGACATTTTTTATTTAAACACAAAAAATGTTAAATAGCAACGAAACGACCGGGAATTTGCTATGTGCACCCGATATATTCGGAATCAGGAGAATATTCTGCACAAGAATCAATCTTCAAATCATACGGACCTAAATTGGACGCAAGCTCTCCTTTTCGGATCCCAGTTGTTGTAACCTTGTAATCTAAAGCCATAACGGCCTTTTTGTTTGTTTCGAGCAAAGGAACTGACATATGCCTGAATGAATGATTCATTCTAGGTTTCATCAAAGTTGTACAAATTTTCGTTTGGGCTTTCAGTTCGAAGTGTCGGAAAAATTTAGTGAAGTTTTGTCAGTTTTTATAGAGCAAAGTGCCTGACTTTAAATGCATATTTCTGTTTCTAACCTTTGAACCACCTTGGGCATATATATTTTTACATTCTAATAAATAATGAGTTTTGTGATATTCTAATTTTAGAGGCGCCCTTTTAATCCACGCTTACAAAAAATATTGATATTTCATGCCAGCACATGACTCAAAAAGAAAATAATTTTATTCCGAACCTGATTTCACGTCAAATTATTTTTCTAAAAATCTAATAAATATGCAAAGATAGTTACTCTTCTTCGGTATTTTCGTTTTATATCTATTTAATTTGTAATTTCCAGCTTTGAAAATAACAATTTTACTTTTAAGGCCATGTGATACTTTAACCTCAAAATAAATTTTATCGATAACTTTTTCTACAGCCTCCTGTCCACATGAAATGAGATACAGAGATGAAAATTTTGGATAATTAAATAAAAGGTACAACGAAAGGTTTATATACGGGAAAATGTTTATAATTACAGCAAAAATAAATTTGGGAAATGTTTTGTTTCTTTTCATAAACGTTTAGCATTTGAGAAAACCACCTTACTATCGGCGAAAAAATTATAGGCATCCGCCTTTGAAGCTTATCAACTCAACAACAAAAAAACTAGCGTAGTAACTAAATAATCATTCGAAAGCTGAAAGTGTTCCACGTAAATGAGCTGCAAGACATTAAAGTAAAAAAATTTGGTGCTTTGCAAACTGAAAAATGTAAAAAAAAGTAAGGACTTTCGGGCACATTTAAGAAGAGGCAAGTTTAGAGCATTATTTTTTATACAAGAGGCAATGGGAAAAATACATGAATATGAGGAAAGCATTTTTGAACAAATTGCAGTTGACAAATTTGAGAAATAATAAAAAAAATTTGCTTAAAATTACAAAAACGTACAACTTTACTATCTTCAGTTCTTCAGTTACATTTTTCAGTCTGCAAAGCACAAAACATTTTTTGCATTAACGTCTTCAAGCTCATTTACGTGAAACACTTTCAGCTTTCAAATGAGTATTTACTTATTACTCTAGCATTTTTTTGGCTGAGCTGTTAAGTTTCAAAGGCAGATGGCTATCATTTTTGCGCCGATAGTAGTGCCTTTTATTGAACGAACTGTCCTACCGTCGCGGAATTTTCCCTAAGACTCACCCTTTACCAGCTCATCCAAAGAGGAGAATATTTGAAGGCATTGAAACGTTTTAATGCACTTCGGCAAAATTGTCAGCAAACAGCTTTACCTCCTTTCCTTCTTATTTAATTAATTTAATCATATTTCCATTTAAGGGTACACTTTATTGGTTGAAAAGAGCATTCTGTAATTGAAAATACTTACTGAGATTAAACGTTTATTGTACTGGGTATTCATTTTTTTTGTAACAAGTTTCATGGGAGCAATAATAAAGTATTTGGTGTTAAGTCCTTTTTGTATATTAGTGCTGATGATAGTAATGATTAAACCAAATGTGGAGCACAAAAATTATATCCCACAGAAAGAAATCCCGGAGCTATATATTTTCTTCAAAATACTTGAAAAGTATTGATGTACTTCGTTGACAGACAATATGGTCATCCCCCCCCCCTCCTTAATTGCGGTTACGTAAACTGTCTTGCTATTCGTTTTATTTCGGAAGGCCCCACTTACGTGAATCACTTCTACTATCAACTGCTCAGTGAAAAAAAATCGCAAAAAAACGATACGCATATAAAAAGAAAGCTTATTTTATCACACATCAGGCAGTGTAGGACTCATCCTAATAAAAAATTGATATTTTGACTACGCATTGTAATTTTGTATATACATATCGAGTTTTAATTGATTGCTATATGCATACTTAAAATATCAAACAACTGCTGTGATTTTTTCGAATTTTGAAAATGGGGTTTTGCGAATATATCGTTGATTAAATTTAAATAATAACGATCAGACACAAAGAATCTACTTTTTTTCACCATTCGCACGCCATATACTTGAAATCAAATTTTTTATTTGGACGAGTCCAACATCAGGTGATGTGCAATAAAATAAGGTTTCTTTCAAATTGTATGTCGTTTTTTGCGATTTTTTTCACTGAGTAGTTGAGAATATAAGTGACTCCCTTGTTGAGTGGAGCGTTCCGAAATTATCCTTATGACGTCCGATAGTTAGAGGGACAACAATAATACAAAGTAAATGGAACTTATCTATATTTATTTAATATCTTCGTAAGAAATAATTTTTCACCGTAAATGTAATGAAATAATGACATTGATATTGACAAAATTGTCGATTTCAATAGATGGTGCTTTAAAAATAAAAATAAATTTCCAAATACACTTATGATATGAAATTATTTTGTACGAAGATTAAAAATAAATAAAGTTGAGCACCATGCACTTGGTATTACAGTACTCTTTCCGAGTAAGACCACTCCGAGTAGTTCCATGCCCCTACTTCTCTCTCGAATGCTTCCCCCTCCAACACACAGTTCCGTTCCACGTGAGATATGGATTCACTCCTTCTGTGTAATACTGCTCGAAACACAGATATCGCTGCTCTGCCGCGAGCATCAAATTCACGTGAATAATTCCAATTATGAATATAGATAAACCTATGTACCAATTAATTATTCTTAAAATTGTTTTTAACCAAAATTTAACAAGTTTTCTGTGTTGCTCAAGAAAAAAAAGGGGGAAATTGTGGCCGTACATTAAAGCGCTCAACAATATTGGAATAGAAAGCAGTTTTGGGGATGAAAACATAATTTATTTAAAGATTTCATGAATTATAAGAGAAAAGAACTTTTGGCTGTTTTACACTTGATGCGAGCACCCCAGCTTTCCGTTGTTTTTTGTGGTACTACTCAGAAGGACCGAAGCAAAACTCGACCTCGACGGAGGGAAACGCGGAGCTAGAGTGGGGGCATAGCTCGACCGCAGCAGTTACTCCCTACTCCCCCGATGCGGTCTTACTCGAAAAGAGTACTGTATTGTTGTCCATAGGGTGGCCCTATTGGACGATCCTTTTCAAGAAATAATAAACATTGTTCCAGAGCTTAAGTGATCACAGATAGCATATAAAATTCGGTGAAGATTTCCTGAAGAGGCCGTCCCATGTGGGCAGAAAACTTCTGCGTAAAGCAGAAACTCATGAGAGTGAAAGGGACAAATAGATCTATCCGTCTCTTTCACTCTCATGAGTTTCTGCTTTACGCCGACGTTTTCTGCTGCATCTTGAAACTGGCAATGCAAGGTTCGTAATATTGCATTGAAAGGTTGAGGCAAGGTTTGTGCTACCAATAAAATGTCCTATGGCTGTGCAGTAGTTTTGCTGGCTCTCTTAGAATACGGCGGGACATACGTACCATGTTTACTTTCCATACTTAGAAAAAAAATTAAAACCAAAAAATTTATTTGAATTTTTTTGTAAATATGCAGAATAATCATTATACGTATGTACCGTGGTATTCCTGGAGGGCCAAACAAACTTCTGCGCACCTGTAACTGCCATAGAATACTACTACGCATCGAATTAAGTTAAATAAATCTTCCAAACTGACCTGAACATTGCCGTGCAATATTTCCTGACAAGCGGACATTTTCTTGGTTGAACGAACCTTCCTTAACCTTTCAGTGCAATATTCCGAACATTGCATTGACAGTTTCAGGAAACCCAGCGGACACTGTTATATAACTGTGATGTAACAGCTCTAGAACACAAAAGAACAGGTTCTGTAACAGGATTAGAACATACTTAGACCATGGTCTAAGTAATGTCCTCAAATGGAGGTAGCAGTTCTGTAACGATGTTACAGAACCATGTTCTGTCAGGGATCTGTAACAATTCTGGAACAGCATTATATGTAACAAAAAAATTTATAGAACAATTTAGGAACAGGGTTACAGAGTAACAATGGTCTATAATAGTGACGTAACACATGTGTAACAGTGTGACAAGCGAAATTTGTTCTGTGATTGTTCTGTAATAATTCTGGAACAGCGTTATATGTCAACAAATATTTTTAGAACAATTTAGG